>OU744737.1:23088516-23223516 GCA_916613615.1 Steromphala cineraria | reverse complement strand
GTCAATTTCACTCGTGGCTACGCTCGATGAGATAGAAATGACATTCGACAAAACCAATGAAATAATCTCTTTTAATACTGGCTCTAACCAATCACTCGATGAGAGATAACCTAAGTGATACACTGAAAACAAAAGTTATCCTCTATTCATTGAAGAAAACTACTTAAAGAAAATGATAAAGCATATGCCAGTGTTAAACATTTCATAAAATTTAGTTGCTATGACGTTACCTTCAAATTGTATGTAAAGTTGTACTGGCATTGAATCAAGAGTCAAGGAGACATTGACCACTTTGAAAACGTGCGACTTATTGGGTTTTATGGGAGGGGCCCATACATGGTCCTCTGGCACTATAGGGGTTATGTTTATTGTAACCTTCTCACGAAACTATTTTCGATAACATTACATCGTATCATTGTGACATCGCATCTATGTACTTACTTGATACTGGAAAACAGTTTGATATCATGGAACTGATAAACCAGGGCGTAGTGTAGAATTTCTTGTCAACAGTATATCTCACAAGAGAACCTGCTTGATCTCCAACATCCAGCTCGGCTCGCTCATGGGTGGGTGACCCTGATTCATTGCTAGATAGACTGAGCGATTGAAGGGTGAATCGCTTCCTAAAGCCGCGAAAATGTTGTAGTAGCAGAAGTAGGTTATAGCTATCAGCGAAGTTCAGCAACATCCAGCTCGGCTCGCTCATGGGCGGGTGACCCTGATTCATTGCCAGATACACAAAGCGTTTGAAGGGTGAATCTCTTCCTAAAGCCGAAAAATTAATAATAGCTGTAGTTGTAGTAATAGCGACCAGTGAAATTCAGCAACATTCAGCTC
Organism: Steromphala cineraria; assembly: GCA_916613615.1. NCBI lineage: Eukaryota > Metazoa > Mollusca > Gastropoda > Trochida > Trochidae > Steromphala > Steromphala cineraria. The sequence continues at coordinate 23,222,676 of OU744737.1, read as the reverse complement.
GGCTCGTTCTTGGGCGGATGACCCTGATTCATTTCTACATAGACAAAGCGTTTGAAAGGTGAAGCTTTACCTTAAGCCTACAAACAAGAAGTAACTGTAGTTGTAGTAATAGTGACCAGTGAAATTCAGCAACATTCTGCTCGGCTCGTTCTTGGGCGGATGACCCTGATTCATTTCTACATAGACAAAGCGTTTGAAAGGTGAAGCTTTACCTTAAGCCTACAAACAAGAAGTAACTGTAGTTGTAGTAATAGTGACCAGTGAAATTCAGCAACATTCTGCTCGGCTCGTTCTTGGGCGGATGACCCTGATTCATTTCTACATAGACAAAGCGTTTGAAAGGTGAAGCTCTATCCAAAGCCGACAAAAAAGTAGTAGTAGCAGAAGTAGCAGTATTAACGATAGCAGTAGCTGAAGTTGTATAAAATGCAATCAGCGATGTCAGCAGTCAGCAACATCCAGCTTGGCTAGCTCTTGGGCGGGTGACCCTGATTCATTGCTAGATAGACCTTACCGTTTGCTTGGTGAATCCCTGCCCACAGCCGACCAAGACGTAGTAATAGCAGAAAGGTAGTATTAACGATAGTTGCAGCTGAAGTTCTTGTAATAGCGATTAGCTAAGTTCAGCAACATCCAGTTCCGCTCCCACTTGGGCGGATGACCCTGATTTATTGCTAGAGAGATTGAGCGTTTGAAAGGAAAATTTCTACCTAAAGCAGACAAAATAGAAGTAGTAGCAGAAGTTGCAGTATTAACGATAGTTGTAGCTGAAATTGTTGTAATAGCGATCAGCGAAGTTCAGCAACATCCAGTTCAGCTCGCTCTTGTGCGGGTGACCCTGATTCAATGCTGGATAGACTGAGCGTTTAGTTGTTGATTCCATAACCAAAGCCGACAAAAAAGTAGTAGTAGCAGAAGTTGCAGTATTAACGATAGTCGTGGATGTAGTTTAAGTAATAGCGATCAGCGAAGTTCAGCAACATCCACTTCGGCTCGCTCTTGGGTGGGCCACCCTGATTCATTGCTAGATAAACTAATCATTTGAAGGGTGAAAACCTGTCCAAGGCGGTACACAAAATCATTCAATCAATCAATGTTTATTTCCTCAAAAACCACCCACGGTGGTACAAGAGAATATACAAGTATACAGTATATTGTGTAAACAGACAAGAATGGTGATATCAACAACAATTACAGATTGTTTTGAGCCTCTGCTGATAACTTGTTATATGGAATGATTTTATAACAAGATTTAGAAATGAGCAATCGGTTTGGTGTTCAGCCAGTGAAAATGAGTTGAATATCCATTCCATTGACGATTTTTATTTAAAGGTCATAGAGATTATATTTCATTTGTTCGCTGAAATTACATCATTAAAATGAAAAGAAATTCGCCCACATGACCATTGTGGCAAACGCTAATTAATGCAATTGTGGCAGGGTGAAATATAAGCATTTCTACTGGCTTTGGCTAGAGGGATATGTCTTTGGCCGAACAGGTCGAGTGTAGGACTGTCAACCCGGAGGTCACAGGTTCGAATCGAGGTGGCGGTGGTCTCAAAATCACTTCTGTTAAAAATTACTTTCGGATTATTTACTCATCATGACGAGATGTTAAATTTTCCAAAATTTGTTAAACTGCGATTTCTTTTAAGGGCGAGTAATAAGCAGTGTTATTCTCTATTAGTTACAAATCATTGTGACGTCATCCCTTTGTTTAGTCGTGCCGTTAGCGGGTGACGGATTTGAACCAAGCAATTCTCGTAGGTTTTAATGTCGTTCAGTTCATTATTTTGGAACTTTTATTTCTTCAAAATAAATGTAAATTAATGTCATGTGTATAGTAAACAGACGGTTTGAAATCTCATTGACAAAACTGCTAGAATCATCGAGAAACTGCTTGCGGCCTTTTCAATGTAGACACTTTTAATCATTTAAAGGAAAGAAAAGACTTCAGATAGTATATTCAAAACATTGTCCATTCGTTTGAGTTACTGCTACATTTGACTTCAGATATTGTCTTACAATCAGAAAGAAAGATTATTAATTTTGTGAAATCACTGTATCAATATTATAAAATGTGATTTATTTTCCCTCTTTATATATCTACTTCCCACGAGTTCAACCAGAGGATCTTTATGTTCTACGAGGGGTTTGCAAATAGAAATGTATATTACCCAGGGAGTTGATACAAAGACGATGTGTTACCATTATCTAATAAACGCACAGAATCAGGATTCCAGTAATCTTCTTTATGCAATATGTTTTTCAATCAATCACATTTTCAGGTTGAACTAGTCATTATAGGTGAATATTTGATAAACATGTTACTTTGTACAAGAAAATTTCGAAATGTTAATAAACAATCATGAAATTTACCTAATGTATACAATATAAAACTACTAAATCATAAAAGTAAAGGATACATATTTACAGAGTTTATTAACATAGCAAACATTACAAAGTAAGAAGTACAATATGTGCTAATTATTTCAAAATGTAATGTCTATAGAATCTTAATTGATATTCATGAATACACACCCCATGGAATATCTATCATAAATCATCTACATAAATATAATTATTAGCACTTGGAAGTGTTGAAATCAGAAACATTTTAAATAAGGCTTGTCTTAGTTTAACAAAATTTGAAATATCTAAGTTCATTTATTTTATAATCTAAAATAAAACTACTGTTTCTACATCAACCATCTATCAGAATAGACTGGGAAAGTTTATTTGAATTCAAACACCTGGACAGTGTCAATATCCCCTTGAAAGTTTGTGACGTAGATTCTTCCTCTCTCGTCCAAGTCTATACCATAAGGATCACAGATCCCCTCCTGTGATGTCAGCAGGTCTCTCACAAACTCACCACTCTCTCTCAGGACGATGACCTTGTCTCCATAATAATCTACCACGAGTATGTGTCCTGTAGCAGTGCTGGTGATGCCTCGAGGATCTTCAAGTGCTCTGTCTCCTGTAGGGGAGTAGTTGAACACCACCTCTCCCTGGGGAGTCACACACACCACAGACTTGGTCTTATAGTCAGATACCAGGATGTTCCCTTGTCTTGTGGTAGAGAGGAAGAATGGAGCTTGTATGATCATCTCTCCATTGTGTACTGGACTGATAGAGCGTATCACGTTCCCACTTCTATCTATGATATCTACACAAGGGGGAGTATGAGAACCTGCTGCCAGTGTTGATGGTGTCAGGGCTGTCAGACTCCTGTACTCCTTCTGTGTTGTTATGGTCGAGTCAAGGGTCAGGTCAGGGGTCACTGACACTACAGCTATTTTTTTAGAGTTAGGAAGTGTGACAGCTATCTTGTTGTCTTCAAGCTTGGCAAGTTGTGTTGGGGTACTTTTCATGCTTAGTCGACTGTGGTCTTGTTGATTGTTTCTCGAATAGAAAGATTTGATGCATTTGTTTCTTTCATCAGCGACAATAACTGTATCTGATGCCTCCACTTGCATTACAACTAAGTCATTAAGATATGGGTCATCTTCATCCTCCTTGGTTCTGCAGTCAACAGTGTGGCTGAGTACTGGTATAGACACAGTGTCCAGATCAACTTCATCAAGAACTTGAATCTTCTCCAGTGATAGATCGCTCAGTTCTCTGTCCAGCCTGTCCACATCCTGTGAGAACTCTATCCTAGTCCTCGTCCTTCTCTTCTCCACGACTCCTACAGACTCTGCAGCCTCGGACTCACTGGACTGGTACAGATCATACATGTCCATCTCTCCCTCAGAGCTCAGAGCCTGGTCTATCAACTCGGACTGTTGTCTGTATATGTCTCGAGCCATGTCACCTGTCTTGATCTCTGCTTTCAGTTGATCCATCTCTTTATCCGTGACCTCAGTCAGTTCGTCCAGTAGTTCCGTCTCCTTCTTCTTCACTGCATCAATGACTCTCCGTGCTGTAGATTGTATCTGAGACTTGATAGATAATTTCGTCTCGTCAACTTCTTGGGATCTTGATTTGAGTGAATCTAGGTTTTCCTTCTCAACTTTTGTTTTTTCAATCAATACTTCCTTCCTCTGTACCAAAGAGCTTCTCATTTCCGGCAGCATGGACTCCAGAGTGACGACCGACTCACACTTCCGGTGGTGGAGGATACAACAGGTCTGGCACAAGGTCTTCTTACAATCGCTGCAGAAGAACTTGACAAACTCTTCCTTATGGTCCGAGCAGGGTACCTTTAATCTCCTCTTGACCTTGACCTCATCGGTCATCTCAGACACGTCGTGATGTCGAGTTGACGGACTCTGTCTGTGGGCCTTGTGACAGTTGGAACAGAGAGATGCATCGCAGATTGAGCACCAACTTACTGCTGGAGTTATCTCCCCTTCAGCATGACACCAATTGCAGTTGGTTGTGTCTGCAAAACAAATATTTGAAAATAACTGACCCGTTATTTGCTTAAAAAGATCAGAGAATGTGAATAAACTTGAGAACAGGAAGGTTTGAGATTGTGATCGAAAACAGGACAAGTAAATAAGTCAAACATAATTTTGAAAACTTAGTAGACATAATGACAGTTACAAGTTGAGAGTTGAGTATGTATTCATGGAAATAAGACGTATGAATTTTGGCTCCCGCAAGTATTGACTGTTTTAAGATTTCATTTGAAAGGAGGTTTTTATCCTATAATAGTTATTTGTAGATGAGTATGTGAGATTTATTGAATTTATATGTCAATTACGTTCAAATCAAAATAAAGAAAATGTGACCAAAATCTTGCAGCATTAGTGTACATTCATCAGCGTACCTTTAGTGCCAGGCCCAATAGTATCTAGGAGACCCTTGAGTAGGAGGGTTGGTCTCATCTGCCCCGCCCACTCCTCCACAGGTCGGGAGGGATTCGGTACCCTTGTCAATCTCCGGCAGAATGGACAAGGAATTGACTTGGACCTGATGGCATCAGATCGGGTTTTGGTGAATCCTACGATGCATCCACCACAGAATGAGTGACCGCAACCCAGAGTGGACGGGTCAGTGAAGACCTCATGGCAGACAGTGCACGTCAGGAAATGGTCAGTTAGTTTCTTGGCAGTCGCCATCTGGAAGAACCAAATGTGTGGATGAAACTAATTATATATTTTGAGGTTTCATAAAAGTTTAAATAACTCAAATGAAAATGGCATTGACACTTTACACTATAAATTCAAAAATGACAATATGAGTAAAGAGCTGAATAATATTAACATAAACAAACAAAAAACAAATTGCTAGGTGAGTCGTGACATCATAAACACTGTAAATATATCTTTCCCAAAGGGCTTTCCCAAAGATTTTAATCAAAACTTTATCTGTCAAGAGCAGTTTTACCAAAAAACACCCATTCTTTTTATGGGTGATTTTTTATTCTGAAAGAATTGGGCGTGACCTCCCCCATCCCCCTCTCATTTAAGCTACTTTATTGAAATCGAACTTTCAAATCCTTGAACTGATTGATGTATATTCCCTTGTACAAAACAAATATGTATGACCATAAAAAGATCATAACAACAATAATCAAATAACAGTCCTTGGCAAGGATTGGGTGAACCCTATTGAGAGGTAGACCTAAAGCTCCCCCCCCCCCCCCTTCCCAACAAACACCCACTAACTGCCACTGAAAGCTGAGCTAGCCGTCGTCTCTCTATCTATTGCATTACGAGCTTGTACGGCTGTGTGAGTAAGTAGGTCGGGTAGATCAATATCAACACAGGACAAAAGCTAGCAGGCAGTTTGTGAAGTGTTATATAGGTGTAGATATCAGGTGATTCATGACATTCACATACTCTGCTTTCTGGATGATTTGAGTTTGACTGATAACCATAAACCTTATATACTCTTGATCTAAATATATTTAAATTGCTTACCTTGAGGTTTATATGAGATAGAGACAACACATTTAATCATGTAATGATAACAGTAACTAGGCAAACAACACGTGACCCCATACCGAATTGCCATTGGATGGTGCAGCTATGATAGTAACGATCTGTTATTCAGAGGCAATCAGCTCTGTTGAAATATTTTTTCTTTACAAAATCTAAGAACGACTTTGAATAGACATTCAATGCTTTATTCAAAGGCAGCCTAAGAGGCTATAAACTTGGGCATAGCAAGAGTTCTTTAACAGTTTGTGAAGTGTTATACGTGTACATATCTATAAACCTATCTAAAGTACGACTTTGCTTGTATTTCCATGATGAGCTTACACACTGCCTAGGAGGCTATATACAGGGACATAACAAGATTTCTATAGCAGAATAATTTACAATATGTTAAACTGAGAACTAAAAACCAATAGAGTAGAACGTGGTCGTGGAATGAGTTGTACATGGACAATTTCGTTTACATTTCATGATCAGTAATTTCACACCATTTAACACTTGATTCCATCTGTGACCTGATAGCTGATTGTCGAGTCCATGAGTGTTATTGAAAACTTACCTTCAATGTGAGTGGCAGCCTAAACAATCACGACTATGTAGGAACAACACTCTTACAGAAATACTTCCTGGTTGTTACATGTAATGATAACGTCATTGTGCGTACAACACGTGACATCAATAGCAAATCGCCATTGGATGATATTCACAACTTTCTGTTTAGCGGTATTCAGCTGATTCAGCGCCATCTTCCTGTTCTTTATTAAATCTAAGGACGACTTTGAATAGACATTTAATGCTTATTCAAAGGTATCCTAACAAGATTTCTATAACAGAACAAAAGAGGAGTGTGTTTGGTTGAGGGGGGAGCGGTAGGGGGATGGGTCTTGAAGGGGGTGGGTGTGGGTGTGTGTGTTTGGGGGAGGGGGCACAGGTGCGTTTGGTTTAGGGGGAAGGAGGGGGGGCGGGTTTTTGGCTTTTTTTGGGGGGGAGGGGGTGCCGGAGGGGGGTGTTGATGAGTCTTGAAGGGGGGAAAGGGTAGGGGTGTTTGTTAGGGGGAGAGGGTGTGTGGGGGGTGGGAAAGGGTAGGGGTTAATGTAAACTATTAAGCATGTACACCAATGACTATTTGATAAAACTAAAAAAGTACACAGTAAAATTCATTTATTGTGAACAACCTTGTCAAAGCTCACCTACATGCATAAACATCTTTAGTACCATGCAAGACAATAGGCTATCCCGCCATTGAATTTTCAGTTCTTAATCTAAAATGTGAATAAATTGAGGGTCTCTGAGTTCAATTTTGATATCAAGCCATCAAGATTGTTAAAATAGTTGTTCCTAAAGGTCATAGAATGTAAATTTGACAGATTAACGATTTAAGATTGTGAAGGATTTGTCTGATTTAACAGGGGATTTGTGTTAAAAGACAGCAAGCAAATATTTTATTTAGATAATAACAAAAAGCACATTCGAGCAGTAAACATATACATTGGGTTTGGATATAACATAATATTATATTGTTTTCGTCATCAATATACAGATACATTTATCCAAAAACAGTGAAACTTTAGCAGCAGGATTGTTATTAATATTGTGCACGAGTTTATGTCTCAACAGTGCTGTCCTTCAATATCTTCTATGAATTATTTCAAAATACACATAACTCTTTTTATTTTTAGTTTGTTTCAAACCTACAGCATTGTTCATACCTTGATATGAAACACGCCTAGCTGAGGACTACATAAGGCCTTGTCAGGAGTACACCTTAACCAAAGTTGGTAACTTAGAGTAACGCTCGCTTACTATCTTCTTCTACTATACCTTTTTCCATGTTTTTTCTATCATTATACAATCATATCAAACAGAAACATCTGGTATGTGAGTACTCTCTCTAAATGTTCAACATACCTTTCTTTATATTATTTTCATATGAAAATTCATTCTTATCAAACAGAAACATCTGGTATGTGAGTACTCTCTCTAAATGTTGAACCTACCTTTCTTTATATTATTTTCATATGAAAATTCATTCTAATCAAACAGAAACATCTGGTATATGAGTACTCTCTCTAAATGTTGAACATACCTTTCTTTATATTATTTTCATATGAAAATTCATTCTTATCAAACAGAAACATCTGGTATGTGAGTACTCTCTCTAAATGTTGAACCTACCTTTCTTTATATTATTTTCATATGAAAATTCATTCTAATCAAACAGAAACATCTGGTATATGAGTACTCTTTCTAAATGTTGAACATACCTTTCTTTATATTATTTTCATATGAAAATTCATTCTAATCAAACAGAAACATATGGTATGTGCGTACTCTCTCTAAATGTTGAACATACCTTTCTTTATATTATCTTCATATGAAAATTCATTCTAATCAAACAGAAACATCAGTATATGAGTACTCTCTCTAAATGTTGAACATACCTTTCTTTATATTATCTTCATATGAAAATTCATTCTAATCAAACAGAAACATATGGTATGTGCGTAATCTCTCTAAATGTTGAACATACCTTTCTTTATATAATCTTCATATGACAATTCATTCTAATCAAACAGAAACATATGGTATGTGCGTACTCTCTCTAAATGTTGAACATACCTTTCTTTATATTATCTTCATATGAAAATTCATTCTAATCAAACAGAAACATATGGTATGTGCGTACTCTCTCTAAATGTTGAACATACCTTTCTTTATATTATTTTCATATGAAAATTCATTCTATTCAAACAGAAACATATGGTATGTGCGTACTCTCTCTAAATGTTGAACGTACCTTTCTTTACATTATTTTCATATGAAAATTCATTCTAATCAAACAGAAACATCTGGTATATGAGTACTCTCTCTAAATGTTGAACGTACCTTTCTTTATATTATCTTCATATGAAAATTCATTCTAATCAAACAGAAACATATGGTATGTGCGTACTCTCTCTAAATGTTGAACATACCTTTCTTTATATTATCTTCATATGAAAATTCATTCTAATCAAACAGAAACATATGGTATGTGCGTACTCTCTCTAAATGTTGAACATACCTTTCTTTATATAATCTTCATATGACAATTCATTCTAATCAAACAGAAACATATGGTATGTGCGTACTCTCTCTAAATGTTGAACATACCTTTCTTTATATTATCTTCATATGAAAATTCATTCTAATCAAACAGAAACATATGGTATGTGCGTACTCTCTCTAAATGTTGAACATACCTTTCTTTATATTATTTTCATATGAAAATTCATTCTAATCAAACAGAAACATCTGATATATGAGTACTCTCTCTAAATGTTGAACATACCTTTCTTTATATTATTTTCATATGAAAATTAATTCTAATCAAACAGAAACATCTGGTATGTGAGTACTCTCTCTAAATGTTGAACGTACCTTTCTTTATATTATCTTCATATGAAAATTCATTCTAATCAAACAGAAACATATGGTATGTGCGTACTCTCTCTAAATGTTGAACATACCTTTCTTTATATTATCTTCATATGAAAATTCATTCTAATCAAACAGAAACATATGGTATGTGCGTACTCTCTCTAAATGTTGAACATACCTTTCTTTATATTATCTTCATATGAAAATTCATTCTAATCAAACAGAAACATCTGGTATGTGAGTACTCTCTCTAAATGTTGAACCTACCTTTCTTTATATTATTTTCATATGAAAATTCATTCTAATCAAACAGAAACATCTGGTATATGAGTACTCTCTCTAAATGTTGAACATACCTTTCTTTATATTATTTTCATATGAAAATTCATTCTTATCAAACAGAAACATCTGGTATGTGAGTACTCTCTCTAAATGTTGAACCTACCTTTCTTTATATTATTTTCATATGAAAATTCATTCTAATCAAACAGAAACATCTGGTATATGAGTACTCTTTCTAAATGTTGAACATACCTTTCTTTATATTATTTTCATATGAAAATTCATTCTAATCAAACAGAAACATATGGTATGTGCGTACTCTCTCTAAATGTTGAACATACCTTTCTTTATATTATCTTCATATGAAAATTCATTCTAATCAAACAGAAACATCAGTATATGAGTACTCTCTCTAAATGTTGAACATACCTTTCTTTATATTATTTTCATATTACTATACATTCTAATCAAACAGAAACATCTGATATATGAGTACTCTCTCTAAATGTTGAACATACCTTTCTTTATATTATTTTTATATGAAAATTCATTCTAATCAAACAGAAGCATCTGGTATGTGAGTAGTCTCTCTAAATGTTGAACGTACCTTTCTTTATATTAATTTCATATGAAAATTCATTCTAATCAAACAGAAACATCTGGTATATGAGTACTCTCTCTAAATGTTGAACGTACCTTTCTTTATATCATCTTCATATGAAAATTCATTCTAATCAAACAGAAACATATGGTATGTGCGTACTCTCTCTAAATGTTGAACATACCTTTCTTTATATTATCTTCATATGAAAATTCATTCTAATCAAACAGAAACATATGGTATGTGCGTACTCTCTCTAAATGTTGAACATACCTTTCTTTATATAATCTTCATATGACAATTCATTCTAATCAAACAGAAACATATGGTATGTGCGTACTCTCTCTAAATGTTGAACATACCTTTCTTTATATTATCTTCATATGAAAATTCATTCTAATCAAACAGAAACATATGGTATGTGCGTACTCTCTCTAAATGTTGAACATACCTTTCTTTATATTATTTTCATATGAAAATTCATTCTATTCAAACAGAAACATATGGTATGTGCGTACTCTCTCTAAATGTTGAACATACCTTTCTTTATATTATCTTCATATGAAAATTCATTCTAATCAAACAGAAACATCAGTATATGAGTACTCTCTCTAAATGTTGAACATACCTTTCTTTATATTATCTTCATATGAAAATTCATTCTAATCAAACAGAAACATATGGTATGTGCGTACTCTCTCTAAATGTTGAACATACCTTTCTTTATATTATCTTCATATGAAAATTCATTCTAATCAAACAGAAACATATGGTATGTGCGTACTCTCTCTAAATGTTGAACATACCTTTCTTTATATTATCTTCATATGACAATTCATTCTAATCAAACAGAAACATATGGTATGTGCGTACTCTCTCTAAATGTTGAACATACCTTTCTTTATATTATCTTCATATGAAAATTCATTCTAATCAAACAGAAACATATGGTATGTGCGTACTCTCTCTAAATGTTGAACATACCTTTCTTTATATTATTTTCATATGAAAATTCATTCTAATCAAACAGAAACATATGGTATGTGCGTACTCTCTCTAAATGTTGAACATACCTTTCTTTATATTATCTTCATATGAAAATTCATTCTAATCAAACAGAAACATCAGTATATGAGTACTCTCTCTAAATGTTGAACATACCTTTCTTTATATTATCTTCATATGAAAATTCATTCTAATCAAACAGAAACATATGGTATGTTCGTACTCTCTCTAAATGTTGAACATACCTTTCTTTATATTATCTTCATATGAAAATTCATTCTAATCAAACAGAAACATATGGTATGTGCGTACTCTCTCTAAATGTTGAACATACCTTTCTTTATATTATCTTCATATGAAAATTCATTCTAATCAAATAGAAACATATGGTATGTGAGTACTCTCTCTAAATGTTGAACATACCTTTCTTTATATTATCTTCATATGAAATTCATTCTAATCAAACAGAAACATATGGTATGTGCGTACTCTCTCTAAATGTTGAACATACCTTTCTTTATATTATCTTCATATGAAAATTCATTCTAATCAAACAGAAACATATGGTATGTGCGTACTCTCTCTAAATGTTGAACATACCTTTCTTTATATTATTTTCATATGAAAATTCATTCTAATCAAACAGAAACATATGGTATGTGCGTACTCTCTCTAAATGTTGAACATACCTTTCTTTATATTATCTTCATATGAAAATTCATTCTAATCAAACAGAAACATCAGTATATGAGTACTCTCTCTAAATGTTGAACATACCTTTCATTATATTATCTTCATATGAAAATTCATTCTAATCAAACAGAAACATATGGTATGTGCGTACTCTCTCTAAATGTTGAACATACCTTTCTTTATATTATCTTCATATGAAAATTCATTCTAATCAAACAGAAACATATGGTATGTGCGTACTCTCTCTAAATGTTGAACATACCTTTCTTTATATTATCTTCATATGAAAATTCATTCTAATCAAACAGAAACATATGGTATGTGAGTACTCTCTCTAAATGTTGAACATACCTTTCTTTATATTATCTTCATATGAAAATTCATTCTAATCAAACAGAAACATATGGTATGTGCGTACTCTCTCTAAATGTTGAACATACCTTTCTTTATATTATTTTCATATGAAAATTCATTCTAATCAAACAGAAACATATGGTATGTGAGTACTCTCTCTAAATGTTGAACATACCTTTCTTTATATTATCTTCATATGATAATTCATTCTTATCAAACAGAAACATCAGTATATGAGTACTCTCTCTAAATGTTGAACATACCTTTCTTTATATTATTTTCATATTACTATACATTCTAATCAAACAGAAACATCTGATATATGAGTACTCTCTCTAAATGTTGAACATACCTTTCTTTATATTATTTTCATATGAAAATTCATTCTAATCAAACAGAAACATCTGGTAAATGGGTACTCTCTCTAAATGTTGAACATACCTTTCTTTATATTATTTTCATATTACTATACATTCTAATCAAACAGAAACATCTGGTATATGAGTACTCTCTCTAAATGTTGAACGTACCTTTCTTTATATTATTTTCATATGAAAATTCATTCTAATCAAACAGAAACATCTGGTAAATGGGTACTCTCTCTAAATGTTGAACATACCTTTCTTTATATTATTTTCATATTACTATACATTCTAATCAAACAGAAACATCTGGTATATGAGTACTCTCTCTAAATGTTGAACGTACCTTTCTTTATATTATTTTCATATGAAAATTCATTCTAATCAAACAGAAACATCTGGTAAATGGGTACTCTCTCTAAATGTTGAACATACCTTTCTTTATATTATTTTCATATTACTATACATTCTAATCAAACAGAAACATCTGGTATATGAGTACTCTCTCTAAATGTTGAACGTACCTTTCTTTATATTATTTTCATATGAAAATTCATTCTAATCAAACAGAAACATCTGGTAAATGGGTACTCTCTCTAAATGTTGAACATACCTTTCTTTATATTATTTTCATATGAAAATTCATTCTTATCAAACAGAAACATCTGATATATGAGTACTCTCTCTAAATGTTGAACATACCTTTCTTTATATTATTTTCATATGAAAATTCATTCTAATCAAACAGAAACATCTGGAAAATGGGTACTCTCTCTAAATGTTGAACATACCTTTCTTTATATTATTTTCATATGAAAATTCATTCTTTTCAAACAGAAACATCTGATATATGAGTACTCTCTCTAAATGTTGAACATACCTTTCTTTATATTATTTTCATATGAAAATTCATTCTTATCAAACAGAAACATCTGGTAAATGGGTACTCTCTCTAAATGTTGAACATACCTTTCTTTATATTATTTTCATATTACTATACATTCTTATCAAACAGAAACATCTGGTATATGAGTACTCTCTCTAAATGTTGAACATACCTTTCTTTATATTACTTTCATATGAAAATTAATTCTAATCAAACAGAAACATCTGGTATGTGAGTACTCTCTCTAAATGTTGAACGTACCTTTCTTTATATTATTTTCATATGAAAATTCATTCTTATCAAACAGAAACATCTGGTAAATGGGTACTCTCTCTAAATGTTGAACATACCTTTCTTTATATTATCTTCATATTACTATACATTCTTATCAAACAGAAACATCTGGTATATGAGTACTCTCTCTAAATGTTGAACATACCTTTCTTTATATTATTTTCATATGAAAATTCATTCTAATCAAACAGAAACATCTGGTATATGAGTACACTCTCTAAATGTTGAACGTACCTTTCTTTATATTATTTTCATATTACTATACATTCTAATCAAACAGAAACATCAGTATATGAGTACTCTCTCTAAATGTTGAACATACCTTTCTTTATATTATTTTCATATTACTATACATTCTAATCAAACAGAAACATCAGTATATGAGTACTCTCTCTAAATGTTGGACCTACCTTTCTTTATATTATTTTCATATGAAAATTCATTCTTATCAAACAGAAACATCTGGTATGTGAGTACTCTCTCTAAATGTTGAACGTACCTTTCTTTATATTATTTTCATATGAAAATTCATTCTAATCAAACAGAAACATCTGATATATGAGTACTCTCTCTAAATGTTGAACATACCTTTCTTTATATTATTTTCATATGAAAATTCATTCTAATCAAACAGAAACATCTGGTAAATGGGTACTCTCTCTAAATGTTGAACATACCTTTCTTTATATTATTTTCATATGAAAATTCATTCTTTTCAAACAGAAACATCTGATATATGAGTACTCTCTCTAAATGTTGAACATACCTTTCTTTATATTATTTTCATATGAAAATTCATTCTTATCAAACAGAAACATCTGGTAAATGGGTACTCTCTCTAAATGTTGAACATACCTTTCTTTATATTATTTTCATATTACTATACATTCTTATCAAACAGAAACATCTGGTATATGAGTACTCTCTCTAAATGTTGAACATACCTTTCTTTATATTATTTTCATATGAAAATTAATTCTAATCAAACAGAAACATCTGGTATGTGAGTACTCTCTCTAAATGTTGAACGTACCTTTTTATATTATTTTCATATGAAAATTCATTCTTATCAAACAGAAACATCTGGTAAATGGGTACTCTCTCTAAATGTTGAACATACCTTTCTTTATATTATCTTCATATTACTATACATTCTTATCAAACAGAAACATCTGGTATATGAGTACTCTCTCTAAATGTTGAACATACCTTTCTTTATATTATTTTCATATGAAAATTCATTCTAATCAAACAGAAACATCTGGTATATGAGTACACTCTCTAAATGTTGAACGTACCTTTCTTTATATTATTTTCATATTACTATACATTCTAATCAAACAGAAACATCAGTATATGAGTACTCTCTCTAAATGTTGAACATACCTTTCTTTATATTATTTTCATATTACTATACATTCTAATCAAACAGAAACATCAGTATATGAGTACTCTCTCTAAATGTTGGACCTACCTTTCTTTATATTATTTTCATATGAAAATTCATTCTTATCAAACAGAAACATCTGGTATGTGAGTACTCTCTCTAAATGTTGAACGTACCTTTCTTTATATTATTTTCATATGAAAATTCATTCTAATCAAACAGAAACATCTGATATATGAGTACTCTCTCTAAATGTTGAACATACCTTTCTTTATATTATTTTCATATAAAATTCATTCTAATCAAACAGAAACATCTGGTAAATGGGTACTCTCTCTAAATGTTGAACATACCTTTCTTTATATTATTTTCATATGAAAATTCATTCTTTTCAAACAGAAACATCTGATATATGAGTACTCTCTCTAAATGTTGAACATACCTTTCTTAATATTATTTTCATATGAAAATTCATTCTTATCAAACAGAAACATCTGGTAAATGGGTACTCTCTCTAAATGTTGAACATACCTTTCTTTATATTATTTTCATATTACTATACATTCTTATCAAACAGAAACATCTGGTATATGAGTACTCTCTCTAAATGTTGAACATACCTTTCTTTATATTATTTTCATATGAAAATTAATTCTAATCAAACAGAAACATCTGGTATGTGAGTACTCTCTCTAAATGTTGAACGTACCTTTCTTTATATTATTTTCATATGAAAATTCATTCTTATCAAACAGAAACATCTGGTAAATGGGTACTCTCTCTAAATGTTGAACATACCTTTCTTTATATTATCTTCATATTACTATACATTCTTATCAAACAGAAACATCTGGTATATGAGTACTCTCTCTAAATGTTGAACATACCTTTCTTTATATTATTTTCATATGAAAATTCATTCTAATCAAACAGAAACATCTGGTATATGAGTACTCTCTCTAAATGTTGAACGTACCTTTCTTTAAATTATTTTCATATTACTATACATTCTTATCAAACAGAAACATCAGTATATGAGTACTCTCTCTAAATGTTGGACCTACCTTTCTTTATATTATTTTCATATGAAAATTCATTCTTATCAAACAGAAACATCTGGTATGTGAGTACTCTCTCTAAATGTTGAACGTACCTTTCTTTATATTATTTTCATATGAAAATTCATTCTAATCAAACAGAAACATCTGATATATGAGTACTCTCTCTAAATGTTGAACATACCTTTCTTTATATTATTTTCATATGAAAATTCATTCTAATCAAACAGAAACATCTGGTAAATGGGTACTCTCTCTAAATGTTGAACATACCTTTCTTTATATTATTTTCATATGAAAATTCATTCTTTTCAAACAGAAACATCTGATATATGAGTACTCTCTCTAAATGTTGAACATTCCTTTCTTTATATTATTTTCATATGAAAATTCATTCTAATCAAACAGAAACATCTGATATATGAGTACTCTCTCTAAATGTTGAACATACCTTTCTTTATATTATTTTCATATGAAAATTAATTCTAATCAAACAGAAACATCTGGTATGTGAGTACTCTCTCTAAATGTTGAACGTACCTTTCTTTATATTATTTTCATATGAAAATTCATTCTTATCAAACAGAAACATCTGGTAAATGGGTACTCTCTCTAAATGTTGAACATACCTTTCTTTATATTATCTTCATATTACTATACATTCTTATCAAACAGAAACATCTGGTATATGAGTACTCTCTCTAAATGTTGAACATACCTTTCTTTATATTATTTTCATATGAAAATTCATTCTAATCAAACAGAAACATCTGGTATATGAGTACTCTCTCTAAATGTTGAACGTACCTTTCTTTATATTATTTTCATATTACTATACATTCTAATCAAACAGAAACATCAGTATATGAGTACTCTCTCTAAATGTTGGACCTACCTTTCTTTATTTTATTTTCATATGAAAATTCATTCTTATCAAACAGAAACATCTGGTATGTGAGTACTCTCTCTAAATGTTGAACGTACCTTTCTTTACATTATTTTCATATGAAAATTCATTCTAATCAAACAGAAACATCTGATAAATGAGTACTCTCTCTAAATGTTGAACATACCTTTCTTTATATTATTTTCATATGAAAATTCATTCTAATCAAACAGAAACATCTGGTAAATGGGTACTCTCTCTAAATGTTGAACATACCTTTCTTTATATTATTTTCATATGAAAATTCATTCTTTTCAAACAGAAACATCTGATATATGAGTACTCTCTCTAAATGTTGAACATACCTTTCTTTATATTATTTTCATATGAAAATTCATTCTTATCAAACAGAAACATCTGGTAAATGGGTACTCTCTCTAAATGTTGAACGTACCTTTCTTTATATTATTTTCATATGAAAATTCATTCTTATCAAACAGAAACATCTGGTAAATGGGTACTCTCTCTAAATGTTGAACATACCTTTCTTTATATTATCTTCATATTACTATACATTCTTATCAAACAGAAACATCTGGTATATGAGTACTCTCTCTAAATGTTGAACATACCTTTCTTTATATTATTTTCATATGAAAATTCATTCTAATCAAACAGAAACATCTGGTATATGAGTACTCTCTCTAAATGTTGAACGTACCTTTCTTTAAATTATTTTCATATTACTATACATTCTTATCAAACAGAAACATCAGTATATGAGTACTCTCTCTAAATGTTGGACCTACCTTTCTTTATATTATTTTCATATGAAAATTCATTCTTATCAAACAGAAACATCTGGTATGTGAGTACTCTCTCTAAATGTTGAACGTACCTTTCTTTATATTATTTTCATATGAAAATTCATTCTTATCAAACAGAAACATCTGGTAAATGGGTACTCTCTCTAAATGTTGAATATACCTTTCTTTATATTATTTTCATATGAAAATTCATTCTAATCAAACAGAAACATCTGATATATGAGTACTCTCTCTAAATGTTGAACATACCTTTCTTTATATTATTTTCATATGAAAATTCATTCTAATCAAACAGAAACATCTGGTAAATGGGTACTCTCTCTAAATGTTGAACATACCTTTCTTTATATTATTTTCATATGAAAATTCATTCTTTTCAAACAGAAACATCTGATATATGAGTACTCTCTCTAAATGTTGAACATACCTTTCTTTATATTATTTTCATATGAAAATTCATTCTTATCAAACAGAAACATCTGGTAAATGGGTACTCTCTCTAAATGTTGAACATACCTTTCTTTATATTATTTTCATATTACTATACATCCTTATCAAACAGAAACATCTGGTATATGAGTACTCTCTCTAAATGTTGAACATACCTTTCTTTATATTATTTTCATATGAAAATTAATTCTAATCAAACAGAAACATCTGGTATGTGAGTACTCTCTCTAAATGTTGAACGTACCTTTCTTTATATTATTTTCATATGAAAATTCATTCTTATCAAACAGAAACATCTGGTAAATGGGTACTCTCTCTAAATGTTGAATATACCTTTCTTTATATTATCTTCATATTACTATACATTCTTATCAAACAGAAACATCTGGTATATGAGTACTCTCTCTAAATGTTGAACATACCTTTCTTTATATTATTTTCATATTACTATACATTCTAATCAAACAGAAACATCAGTATATGAGTACTCTCTCTAAATGTTGGACCTACCTTTCTTTATATTATTTTCATATGAAAATTCATTCTTATCAAACAGAAACATCTGGTATGTGAGTACTCTCTCTAAATGTTGAACGTACCTTTCTTTATATTATTTTCATATGAAAATTCATTCTAATCAAACAGAAACATCTGATATATGAGTACTCTCTCTAAATGTTGAACATACCTTTCTTTATATTATTTTCATATGAAAATTCATTCTAATCAAACAGAAACATCTGGTAAATGGGTACTCTCTCTAAATGTTGAACATACCTTTCTTTATATTATTTTCATATGAAAATTCATTCTTTTCAAACAGAAACATCTGATATATGAGTACTCTCTCTAAATGTTGAACATACCTTTCTTTATATTATTTTCATATGAAAATTCATTCTTATCAAACAGAAACATCTGGTAAATGGGTACTCTCTCTAAATGTTGAACATACCTTTCTTTATATTATTTTCATATTACTATACATTCTTATCAAACAGAAACATCTGGTATATGAGTACTCTCTCTAAATGTTGAACATACCTTTCTTTATATTATTTTCATATGAAAATTAATTCTAATCAAACAGAAACATCTGGTATGTGAGTACTCTCTCTAAATGTTGAACGTACCTTTCTTTATATTATTTTCATATGAAAATTCATTCTTATCAAACAGAAACATCTGGTAAATGGGTACTCTCTCTAAATGTTGAACATACCTTTCTTTATATTATTTTCATATTACTATACATTCTTATCAAACAGAAACATCTGGTATATGAGTACTCTCTCTAAATGTTGAACATACCTTTCTTTATATTATTTTCATATGAAAATTCATTCTAATCAAACAGAAACATCTGGTATATGAGTACTCTCTCTAAATGTTGAACGTACCTTTCTTTATATTATTTTCATATTACTATACATTCTAATCAAACAGAAACATCAGTATATGAGTACTCTCTCTAAATGTTGGACCTACCTTTCTTTATATTATCTTCATATGAAAATTCATTCTTATCAAACAGAAACATCTGGTATGTGAGTACTCTCTCTAAATGTTGAACGTACCTTTCTTTATATTATTTTCATATGAAAATTCATTCTAATCAAACAGAAACATCTGATATATGAGTACTCTCTCTAAATGTTGAACATACCTTTCTTTATATTATTTTCATATGAAAATTCATTCTAATCAAACAGAAACATCTGGTAAATGGGTACTCTCTCTAAATGTTGAACATACCTTTCTTTATATTATTTTCATATGAAAATTCATTCTTTTCAAACAGAAACATCTGATATATGAGTACTCTCTCTAAATGTTGAACATACCTTTCTTTATATTATTTTCATATGAAAATTCATTCTTATCAAACAGAAACATCTGGTAAATGGGTACTCTCTCTAAATGTTGAACATACCTTTCTTTATATTATTTTCATATTACTATACATTCTTATCAAACAGAAACATCTGGTATATGAGTACTCTCTCTAAATGTTGAACATACCTTTCTTTATATTATTTTCATATGAAAATTAATTCTAATCAAACAGAAACATCTGGTATGTGAGTACTCTCTCTAAATGTTGAACGTACCTTTCTTTATATTATTTTCATATGAAAATTCATTCTTATCAAACAGAAACATCTGGTAAATGGGTACTCTCTCTAAATGTTGAACATACCTTTCTTTATATTATCTTCATATTACTATACATTCTTATCAAACAGAAACATCTGGTATGTGAGTACTCTCTCTAAATGTTGAACATACCTTTCTTTATATTATTTTCATATGAAAATTCATTCTAATCAAACAGAAACATCTGGTATATGAGTACTCTCTCTAAATGTTGAACGTACCTTTCTTTATATTATTTTCATATTACTATACATTCTAATCAAACAGAAACATCAGTATATGAGTACTCTCTCTAAATGTTGAACATACCTTTCTTTATATTATTTTCATATTACTATACATTCTAATCAAACAGAAACATCAGTATATGAGTACTCTCTCTAAATGTTGGACCTACCTTTCTTTATATTATTTTCATATGAAAATTCATTCTTATCAAACAGAAACATCTGGTATGTGAGTACTCTCTCTAAATGTTGAACGTACCTTTCTTTATATTATTTTCATATGAAAATTCATTCTTATCAAACAGAAACATCTGGTAAATGGGTACTCTCTCTAAATGTTGAACATACCTTTCTTTATATTATTTTCATATTACTATACATTCTAATCAAACAGAAACATCTGGTATATGAGTACTCTCTCTAAATGTTGAACATACCTTTCTTTATATTATTTTCATATGACAATTCATTCTAATCAAACAGAAACATCTGGTATGTGAGTACTCTATCTAAATGTTTAACATACCTTTCCTTATACTATTTTCATATGAAAATTCATTCTAATCAAACAGAAACATCTGGTAAATGGGTACTCTCTCTAAATGTTGAACGTACCTTTCTTTATATTATCTTCATATGAAAATTCATTCTAATCAAACAGAAACATATGGTATGTGCGTACTCTCTCTAAATGTTGAACATACCTTTCTTTATATTATTTTCATATGAAAATTCATTCTAATCAAACAGAAACATATGGTATGTGCGTACTCTCTCTAAATGTTGAACATACCTTTCTTTATATTATCTTCATATGAAAATTCATTCTAATCAAACAGAAACATCTGGTATGTGAGTACTCTATCTAAATGTTTAACATACCTTTCTTTATATTATTTTCATATGAAAATTCATTCTAATCAAACAGAAACATCTAGAATGTGAGTACTCTCTCTAAATGTTGAACATACCTTTCTTTATATTATCTCCATATGAAAATTCATTCTAATCAAATAGAAACATATGGTATGTGAGTACTCTCTCTAAATGTTGAACATACCTTTCTTTATATTATCTTCATATGAAAATTCATTCTAATCAAACAGAAACATCAGTATATGAGTACTCTCTCTAAATGTTGAACGTACCTTTCTTTATATTATCTTCATATGAAAATTCATTCTAATCAAACAGAAACATATGGTATGTGCGTACTCTCTCTAAATGTTGAACATACCTTTCTTTATATTATTTTCATATGAAAATTCATTCTAATCAAACAGAAACATCAGTATATGAGTACTCTCTCTAAATGTTGAACATACCTTTCTTTATATTATCTTCATATGAAAATTCATTCTAATCAAACAGAAACATCTGGTATGTGAGTACTCTATCTAAATGTTTAACATACCTTTCTTTATATTATTTTCATATGAAAATTCATTCTAATCAAACAGAAACATCTGGAATGTGAGTACTCTCTCTAAATGTTGAACATACCTTTCTTTATATTATCTCCATATGAAAATTCATTCTAATCAAATAGAAACATATGGTATGTGAGTACTCTCTCTAAATGTTGAACATACCTTTCTTTATATTATCTTCATATGAAAATTCATTCTAATCAAACAGAAACATCAGTATATGAGTACTCTCTCTAAATGTTGAACATACCTTTCTTTATATTATTTTCATATTACTATACATTCTAATCAAACAGAAACATCAGTATATGAGTACTCTCTCTAAATGTTGAACATACCTTTCTTTATATTATTTTCATATTACTATACATTCTAATCAAACAGAAACATCTGGTATATGAGTACTCTCTCTAAATGTTGAACATACCTTTCTTTATATTATTTTCATATGAAAATTCATTCTAATCAAACAGAAACATCTGGTATGTGAGTACTCTATCTAAATGTTTAACATACCTTTCTTTATATTATTTTCATATGAAAATTCATTCTAATCAAACAGAAACATCTGGTAAATGGGTACTCTCTCTAAATGTTGAACGTACCTTTCTTTATATTATCCTCATATGAAAATTCATTCTAATCAAACAGAAAAATATGGTATGTGCGTACTCTCTCTAAATGTTGAACATACCTTTCTTTATATTATTTTCATGTGAAAATTCATTCTAATGAAACAGAAACATATGGTATGTGCGTACTCTCTCTAAATGTTGAACATACCTTTCTTTATATTATCTTCATATGAAAATTCATTCTAATCAAACAGAAACATCTGGTATGTGAGTACTCTATCTAAATGTTTAACATACCTTTCTTTATATTATTTTCATATGAAAATTCATTCTAATCAAACAGAAACATCTGGAATGTGAGTACTCTCTCTAAATGTTGAACATACCTTTCTTTATATTATCTTCATATGAAAATTCATTCTAATCAAACAGAAACATCTGGTATGTGAGTACTCTCTCTAAATGTTGAACATACCTTTCTTTATATTATTTTCATATGAAAATTCATTCTAATCAAACAGAAACATCTGGTATGTGAGTACTCTCTCTAAATGTTGGACCTACCTTTCTTTATATTATTTTCATATGAAAATTCATTCTAATCAAACAGAAACATCTGGTATGTGAGTACTCTCTCTAAATGTTGAACATACCTTTCTTTATATTAGTTTCATATGAAAATTCATTCTAATCAAACAGAAACATCTGGTATGTGAGTACTCTCTCTAAATGTTGAACATACCTTTCTTTATATTATCTTCATATGAAAATTCATTCTAATCAAACAGAACATCTGGTATGTGAGTACTCTCTCTAAATGTTGGACCTACCTTTCTTTATATTATTTTCATATGAAAATTCATTCTAATCAAACAGAAACATCTGGTATGTGAGTACTCTCTCTAAATGTTGAACGTACCTTTCTTTATATTATTTTCATATGAAAATTCATTCTTATCAAACAGAAACATCTGGTAAATGGGTACTCTCTCTAAATGTTGAACATACCTTTCTTTATATTATTTTCATATTACTATACATTCTAATCAAACAGAAACATCTGGTATATGAGTACTCTCTCTAAATGTTGAACATACCTTTCTTTATATTATTTTCATATGAAAATTCATTCTAATCAAACAGAAACATCTGGTATGTGAGTACTCTATTTAAATGTTTAACATACCTTTCTTTATATTATTTTCATATGAAAATTCATTCTAATCAAACAGAAACATCTGGTAAATGGGTACTCTCTCTAAATGTTGAACGTACCTTTCTTTATATTATCCTCATATGAAAATTCATTCTAATCAAACAGAAAAATATGGTATGTGCGTACTCTCTCTAAATGTTGAACATACCTTTCTTTATATTATTTTCATGTGAAAATTCATTCTAATGAAACAGAAACATATGGTATGTGCGTACTCTCTCTAAATGTTGAACATACCTTTCTTTATATTATCTTCATATGAAAATTCATTCTAATCAAACAGAAACATCTGGTATGTGAGTACTCTATCTAAATGTTTAACATACCTTTCTTTATATTATTTTCATATGAAAATTCATTCTAATCAAACAGAAACATCTGGAATGTGAGTACTCTCTCTAAATGTTGAACATACCTTTCTTTATATTATCTTCATATGAAAATTCATTCTAATCAAACAGAAACATCTGGTATGTGAGTACTCTCTCTAAATGTTGAACATACCTTTCTTTATATTATTTTCATATGAAAATTCATTCTAATCAAACAGAAACATCTGGTATGTGAGTACTCTCTCTAAATGTTGGACCTACCTTTCTTTATATTATCTTCATATGAAAATTCATTCTAATCAAACAGAAACATCTGGTATGTGAGTACTCTCTCTAAATGTTGAACATACCTTTCTTTATATTAGTTTCATATGAAAATTCATTCTAATCAAACAGAAACATCTGGTATGTGAGTACTCTCTCTAAATGTTGAACATACCTTTCTTTATATTATCTTCATATGAAAATTCATTCTAATCAAACAGAACATCTGGTATGTGAGTACTCTCTCTAAATGTTGGACCTACCTTTCTTTATATTATTTTCATATGAAAATTCATTCTAATCAAACAGAAACATCTGGTATGTGAGTACTCTCTCTAAATGTTGAACATACCTTTCTCAATGTTATTTTTATATAACAATACTTTCTAATCAAACAGAAACATCTGGTATGTGAGTACTCTATCTAAATGTTTAACATACCTTTCTTTATATTATTTTCATATGAAAATTCATTCTAATCAAACAGAAACATCTGGTATGTGAGTACTCTATCTAAATGTTAAACCTACCTTTCTTTATATTATTTTCATATGAAAATTCATTCTAATCAAACAGAAACATCTGGTATGTGAGTACTCTCTCTAAATGTTGAACATACCTTTCTTTATATTATCTTCATATGAAAATTCATTCTAATCAAACAGAAACATCTGGTATGTGAGTACTCTCTCTAAATGTTGAACATACCTTTCTTTATATTATTTTGATATGAAAATTCATTCTAATCAAACAGAAACATCTGGTATGTGAGTACTCTATCTAAATGTTTAACATACCTTTCTTTATCTTATTTTCATATGAAAATTCATTCTAATCAAACAGAAACATCTGGTATGTGAGTACTCTATCTAAATGTTAAACATACCTTTCTTTATATTATTTTCATATGAAAATTCATTCTAATCAAACAGAAACATCTGGTATGTGAGTACTCTCTCTAAATGTTGGACCTACCTTTCTTTATATTATCTTCATATGAAAATTCATTCTAATCAAACAGAAACATCTGGTATGTGAGTACTCTCTCTAAATGTTGAACATACCTTTCTTTATATTATTTTCATATGAAAATTCATTCTAATCAAACAGAAACATCTGGTATGTGAGTACTCTCTCTAAATGTTGAACGTACCTTCCTTTATATTATCATCATATGAAAATTCATTATAATCAAACAGAACATCTGGTATGTGAGTACTCTCTCTAAATGTTGGACCTACCTTTCTTTATATTATTTTCATATGAAAATTCATTCTAATCAAACAGAAACATCTGGTATGTGAGTACTCTCTCTAAATGTTGAACATACCTTTCTTTATATTATCTTCATATGAAAATTCATTCTAATCAAACAGAACATCTGGTATGTGAGTACTCTCTCTAAATGTTGGACCTACCTTTCTTTATATTATTTTCAAATGAAAATTCATTCTAATCAAACAGAAACATCTGGTATGTGAGTACTCTCTCTAAATGTTGAACATACCTTTCTCAATGTTATTTTTATATAACAATACTTTCTAATCAAACAGAAACATCTGGTATGTGAGTACTCTATCTAAATGTTTAACATACCTTTCTTTATATTATTTTCATATGAAAATTCATTCTAATCAAACAGAAACATCTGGTATGTGAGTACTCTATCTAAATGTTAAACCTACCTTTCTTTATATTATTTTCATATGAAAATTCATTCTAATCAAACAGAAACATCTGGTATGTGAGTACTCTCTCTAAATGTTGAACATACCTTTCTTTATATTATCTTCATATGAAAATTCATTCTCATCAAACAGAAACATCTGGTATGTGAGTACTCTCTCTAAATGTTGAACATACCTTTCTTTATATTATTTTCATATGAAAATTCATTCTAATCAAACAGAAACATCTGGTATGTGAGTACTCTATCTAAATGTTTAACATACCTTTCTTTATATTATTTTCATATGAAAATTCATTCTAATCAAACAGAAACATCTGGTATGTGAGTACTCTATCTAAATGTTAAACCTACCTTTCTTTATATTATTTTCATATGAAAATTCATTCTAATCAAACAGAAACATCTGGTATGTGAGTACTCTCTCTAAATGTTGGACCTACCTTTCTTTATATTATCTTCATATGAAAATTCATTCTAATCAAACAGAAACATCTGGTATGTGAGTACTCTCTCTAAATGTTGAACATACCTTTCTTTATATTATTTTCATATGAAAATTCATTCTAATCAAACAGAAACATCTGGTATGTGCGTACTCTCTCTAAATGTTGAACATACCTTCCTTTATATTATCTTCATATGAAAATTCATTATAATCAAACAGAACATCTGGTATGTGAGTACTCTCTCTAAATGTTGGACCTACCTTTCTTTATATTATTTTCATATGAAAATTCATTCTAATCAAACAGAAACATCTGGTATGTGAGTACTCTCTCTAAATGTTGAACATACCTTTCTCAATGTTATTTTTATATAACAATACTTTCTAATCAAACAGAAACATCTGGAATGTGAGTACTCTCTCTAAATGTTGAACATACCTTTCTTTATATTATCTTCATATGAACATTCATTCTAATCAAACAGAAACATCTGGTATGTGAGTACTCTCTCTAAATGTTGGACCTACCTTTCTTTATATTATTTTCATATGAAAATTCATTCTAATCAAACAGAAACATCTGGTATGTGAGTACTCTCTCTAAATGTTGAACATACCTTTCTCAATGTTATTTTTATATAACAATACTTTCTAATCAAACAGCAACATCTGGTATGTGAGTACTCTATCTAAATGTTTAACATACCTTTATTTATATTATTTTCATATGAACATTCATTCTAATCAAACAGAAACATCTGGTATGTGAGTACTCTATCTAAATGTTAAACCTACCTTTCTTAATATTATTTTCATATGAAAATTCATTCTAATTAAACAGAAACATCTGGTATGTGACTACTCTCTCTAAATGTTGGACCTACCTTTCTTTATATTATCTTCATATGAAAATTCATTCTAATCAAACAGAAACATCTGGTATGTGAGTACTCTCTCTAAATGTTGAACATACCTTTCTTTTATTATTATTTTCATATGAAAATTCATTCTAATCAAACAGAAACATCTGGTATGTGAGTACTCTCTCTAAATGTTGAACATACCTTTCTTTATATTATTTTCATATGAAAATTCATTCTAATCAAACAGAACATCTGGTATGTGAGTACTCTCTCTAAATGTTGGACCTACCTTTCTTTATATTATTTTCATATGAAAATTCATTCTAATCAAACAGAAACATCTGGTATGTGAGTACTCTCTCTAAATGTTGAACATACCGTTCTTTATATTATCTTCATATGAAAATTCATTCTAATCAAACAGAACATCTGGTATGTGAGTACTCTCTCTAAATGTTGGACCTACCTTTCTTTATATTATTTTCATATGAAAATTCATTCTAATCAAACAGAAACATCTGGTATGTGAGTACTCTCTCTAAATGTTGAACATACCTTTCTTTATATTATTTTCATATGAAAATTCATTCTAATCAAACAGAAACATCTGGTATGTGAGTACTCTCTCTAAATGTTGAACGTACCTTTCTTTATATTATCTTCATATGAAAATTCATTCTAATCAAACAGAAACATCTGGTATGTGCGTACTCTCTCTAAATGTTGGACCTACCTTTCTCCATGTTATTTTTATATAACAATACTTTCTAATCAAACAGAACATCTGGTATGTGAGTACTCTCTCTAAATGTTGGACCTACCTTTCTTTATATTATCTTCATATGAAAATTCATTCTAATCAAAGAGAAACATCTGGTATGTGAGTACTCTCTCTAAATGTTGGACGTACCTTTCTTTATATTATTTTCATATGAAAATTCATTCTAATCAAACAGAAACATCAGTATATTAGTACTCCCTCTAAATGTTGAACATACCTTTCTTTATATTATTTTCATATGAAAATTCATTCTAATCAAACAGAAACATCAGTATATGAGTACTCTCTCTAAATGTTGAACATACCTTTCTTTATATTATTTTCATATGAAAATTCATTCTAATCAAACAGAAACATCAGTATATGAGTACTCTCTCTAAATGTTGAACATACCTTTCTTTATATTATTTTCATATGAAAATTCATTCTAATCAAACAGAAACATCTGGTATGTAAGTACTCTCTCTAAATGTTGAACGTACCTTTCTTTATATTATTTTCATATGAAAATTCATTCTAATCAAACAGAAACATCTGGTATGTGAGTACTCTCTCTAAATGTTGAACATACCTTTCTTTATATTATTTTCATATGAAAATTCATTCTAATCAAACAGAAACATCAGTATATGAGTACTCTCTCTAAATGTTGAACATACCTTTCTTTATATTATTTTCATATGAAAATTCATTCTAATCAAACAGAAACATCAGTATATGAGTACTCTCTCTAAATGTTGAACATACCTTTCTTTATATTATTTTCATATGAAAATTCATTCTAATCAAACAGAAACATCTGGTATGTGAGTACTCTCTCTAAATGTTGAACGTACCTTTCTTTATATTATTTTCATATGAAAATTCATTCTAATCAAACAGAAACATCTGGTATGTGAGTACTCTCTCTAAATGTTGAACATACCTTTCTTTATATTATCTTCATATGAAAATTCATTCTAATCAAACAGAAACATCTGGTATGTGAGTACTCTCTCTAAATGTTGGACCTACCTTTCTTTATATTATCTTCATATGAAAATTCATTCTAATCAAACAGAAACATCTGGTATGTGAGTACTCTCTCTAAATGTTGGACCTACCTTTCTTTATATTATTTTCATATGAAAATTCATTCTAATCAAACAGAAACATCTGGTATGTTAGTACTCTCTCTAAATGTTGGACCTACCTTTCTTTATATTATTTTCATATGAAAATTCATTCTAATCAAACAGAAACATCTGGTATGTGAGTACTCTCTCTAAATGTTGAACATACCTTTCTCCATGTTATGTTTATATAACAATACTTTCTAATCAAACAGAACATCTGGTATGTGAGTACTCTCTCTAAATGTTGAACGTACCTTTCTTTATATTACCTTCATATGAAAATTCATTCTAATCAAACAGAAACATCTGGTATGTGAGTACTCTCTCTAAATGTTGAACATACCTTTCTTTATATTATCTTCATATGAAAATTCATTCTAATCAAACAGAACATCTGGTATGTGAGTACCATCTCTAAATGTTGAACATACCTTTCTCCATGTTATTTTTATATAACAATACTTTCTAATCAAACAGAACATCTGGTATGTGAGTACTCTAAATGTTGGACCTACCTTTCTCCATTTTATTTTTATATAACAATACTTTCTAATCAAACAGAAACATCTGGTATGTGAGTACTCTCTCTAAATGTTGGACCTACCTTTCTCCATGTTATTTTTATATAACAATACTTTCTAATCAAACAGAAACATCTGGTATGTGAGTACTCTCTCTAAATGTTGGACCTACCTTTCTCCATGTTATTTTTATATAACAATACTTTCTAATCAAACAGAACATCTGGTATGTGAGTACTCTCTCTAAATGTTGGACCTACCTTTCTCCATGTTATTTTTCTATCATGATACAATCTAATCAAACAGAACCAATTGACATGTGAGTACTCACTCTAAATGTTGACTTTCTGGTGTATCATTGCTCCATGTTGAAGCCACTCTCGCTCACACCTCGCTGCTACTGGCAATCTTCAAGTGTTTACCAATGTCAAAAGCCTGTTGTCAAAACAGAGCTGACTACTCCTTTGAAACTTTCACTAAAGATCACACCAAGCAGGTATCGACTCGACTACTGAAAGAAATTGACAAGCTTTAAGAATATGCAAGGTTGTATAACAAAACTGGCTAGCGGGTCTGAATGAAACCATATTTATAGAATCAACAATAATGCATACACCACTTATACCTTGGGTACATGTCTTTGGTCAAGTTGACATGTGACAGAAGTGAATATTATTTTCATAATGCTTATCATAAGAGCAAAATGAATTTACGTTGATATGAAATTGGTTGTCACCAATGCATGTAATTATGAACTGTCATTGAGAATATTTTAACAATAATTATTTTTATTCAAAGATCGATTTCTTTATCCTGCAAAACAGTATACTTATATAATTATCTCTTTATAAAAACATTTTAATAACACATTTTGTTTACAAAAAAATTACAAAAGCGACGGGGATGGAACACAACCTGATGAAAATGAATGTTATTTATCCTTTTATTGTTGATCAACCTCGCGTGAAGTTGGGGGAAACTTTTGAATAAACTAAGATACAAATAAAATGAAAATCATCACGATGTCAAATTTGTGAAACTAAAATGGTTGATCTGTGCTGTTTGAAGAATAAGTCTCTCATAACTCGATCAATGTTCGCCCACTAACTAATCACCATTCAAGATCTTACAGAAAGCCTGTCGTCAAGACGGCGCTGGGCTCTTTTCAAATATTCACCAAACCATACAATGATGTATTCGTCTTTATGAGGACTCTCCTTTTTATGTGAATTCTTTATAGTGAAATAACTGTGCATATTGCGCTGCCAACATTGCCATTGACTTTCTCCTAGTAGCTTATATTATACATGTATCTAATCACATATTTTTCTATTTGAAGACTTAAATATTTTTTTAAAATGTTTTCACAGATGAATCTTTTAATGCTAACAATTCATAGCCATCAGTGTTCGAATCTTATTTGTTATAAAGATTATAAAATATGAAATTATATACAGTACATGTATATTAGTTTGTTCACCTACCTACGTATCCTACTGCAAATATCAGGTAATTTTGGATGACCATCAAACAGAAGTCTAGGTGTATTTCACGTATGTTATTCAGTTTATTTAGTTGTTTCTCTGCAACCTGTATTTCTGTATTAATATTGTTTTGTTGGAGACTCATGGAAGTGACCACTGGTCAAAATGTCGAAAATACCTTTTTCTATTTCTATACAAACTCCTTCACAAGTGATTATATATCTTTAAAGTCATAAAATTGCAACTTTGCATAAGGTCTATGCAACAGTTCTGATTTTCTTCTCTAAGAATATGAATCAAAATCTGATTTTTAAAAAAAATCCAAATTTCAAAAACAATACCCTTCTGTACATTCCATCTTGCAAAACTTTAATTCTGCACGGGAGATCAGAGGATCCTAAATTAAAGCTACACAACGAGTTTGTTCTTAATGGAAAATAGTTTCTGCCGACATTGTTTAATTGACTCCCAAACTGAACCCAAATTACATAATATTGGCACTAAGTGGCACAAGCAAGTAAATAAACATATATCTTTATCTTCACCTACAAGTAGGACTGCAGCGGCAGTATTCAGGTCTTCAACTGGCTATTTCAACCTGGAAATGAGAACTCCTCAATGTCCTTCCAGTTCAAGAATAATATTGCTGGGAAGTGATTGAGTATAAATCATTTATGTCTGCAATTCTTGATCAATGTTGTTATGTTGAGGCAATTCAATAACCATACGTTTTTGTGGAATAGAGGCCAAAATCACTAGAAGGTGAACTAAAAGCATGATATTTGACTAGTATGCAGCTTATTCATTTGTCTGTTTTACAACATGCAGATCGAGAGTCTATTTCATATTTGTTTTCATTTATAGGAAGAATTTCAACAATAATTTGTTGGGTTTTAATTGCAAAAGAACCTTTAAATAAATCCCGAAATGCATAAAACATATCTCTCTAAGTTTGAAAGGTCGGATCGGAAAATCATGTTTTGATGCAAATCATTACTTATTTCATAGCTTAAACAACATCTCTTCCCTATGCCCATACTCCCACTTTATCTCTCTCTATCTTTCTCTCATTTTATCTCCTCCCTCTCTCCCTATCTCCGCGTCTTCCCCCTCTCTCTATCCCTTTCATTCCGTCTCCCTCTCTTTCTCCTTTTCCCTCTCCACCTCTCTCACTCTCTCCGTCTCTCTGTCTGTCTCTCCCTCCCCTATATCTTTCTCTTTCCCCCTCTCTCTGTCTGTCTGTATCTCTCTCTCTGTGTCTCTGTCTCTGTCTCTGTCTCTGTCTCTCTCTCTCTCTCTCTGTCTCTGTCTCTCTCTCTCTCTTATACCCTCGCTCTTTCTTCCTATCTCTCCTCCCTCTCTCTCTTTCTCTCTCCTTGTTCTTTTCTGTGTTACTTTAAATCAATTTTAAAATCGGTCATTGCAGCGGCTCTCTCTCTGTGTCTCTCTGTATCTGTCTCTGTCTCCGTCTCTGTCTCTCTCTCTGACTCTCTCTCTTTCTCTCCATATCTCTCTCCCTCCCTATATCTTTCTTCCAAAAGCTGTCTTTGCAGTGACAATTTCAAAAGGCATAACCACTTTGTTTCACTTATTCCAGCCCGTACTCTAAGGTTTCATGACAATCTACCTGCAATAATCTCAACTTCCGTGACCCATGTAAGATGACATCTCTTCCCTATGCCCTTACTCCCACTTCCCCTCTCTCTCTCTCTCTCTCTCTTCCCTATGCCCGTACTCCCACTTCCTCTCTCTCTCTCTTCCCTATGCCCTTACTCCCACTTCCTCTATCTTTCTCTAAATTTTTCCACCTCCCTCCCTATCTCTGCGTTACCCCTCTCTCTCTCCGTCTCTCTCTTTCTCTCTGTGTGTGTCTCTGTCTCTCTCTCTCTCTTTCCTATGCCCTTACCCCCACTTCCTCTATCTCTATATTTCTCTTATTTTTCCACCTCCCACCACCTCTCTGCGTGACCCCTCTCTCTCTGTCTCTCTCTTTCTCTGTCTCTGTGTCTCTGTCTCTCCCTATCTCTCTCTCTCTTTCTCTCTACGTTTGAAAAGATCGGATCGGATAATCATGTGTAAATCAATACTTCTTTCACACAACTAAAACAACATCTCTTCCCTATGCCCTTACTTCCACTTTCTCTCTCTCTCTCTATCTTTCGCTCATTTTATCTCCCCCTTCTCTCCCTATCTCCGCGTCTTCCCCTTTTCTCTATCCCTTTCATTCCGTCTCCCTCTCTCTCTCCTTTTCTCTCTCTCCCTTTCTCTCTCCGCTCCCTCCATCTCTCTCTCTCCGTCTCTTTCTCTCTCTCCCTCCCCTCTCTCTTTCTCCCTCTCCCCCTCTCTCTGTCTGTCTGTCTCTCTCTCTGTCTGTCTGTCTCTCTCTCCCTCTCTCTCTCTGTTTGTATGTATCTCTTTCCCTCTCTCTCTTTCCCTCTCTCTCTCTCTCACTTTTTCTCTCCCTCTCTCTCTCCCTCTCCCTCTCTCTCTAATCAAATGACTGCGCATTAAGCTAAATGACTGAAATTGTGCCTTGTGTTTTTGACAATTTGACTGTTACTGTTAGGCAATCTGTAAAAATAGTTATAACGTGTGACTGAAGTGTTATGAATTAGTAATCGTGTGTCTCAATTACAAAAAAGTATGATGCAATGAAGATGGTTTTAATTCCAAGAGAAGAGAATTTTGCAATAAATGCCAGGCCGAAACATAAAACTGACCTAAAAACAAATAGTGATTATTATATTTTGAACAAATATGAATACATATATGAATGTGGCGAAATTGGAAAAACTGATGAAAAAGCGTGAACATGGTGACCCGACAGTGTTGTATTTTGTCAATATTGAAGTAACATATGATGTCCTACCCCGAACTCACTTATCAACTGGTCATGGTTGAAGAGACAGAATGCTAAAGGAAGCTGCAAAGAAGTATGCTCATGTAACACGTGAGTTGATTGAACTTTTCTAATCATCATGTCTTGACAACTGGCAGAAGAAGTGCAAGCAAGGAATTTGCATCATGTAGACAGGTCGACATGCAGTCACTTCCACAAGGTAGTTTAAGTGGATAATAGTTGAAGGCTCTGCCCTCAAAGCGGGCATATTATCTTACGGATATGTCCTTTTCATTGATGCACCTCATGATATACAAAGTGATAATTTGAAAGTGTATTGAAAGGGAACTTTGCAAGAAATCAGTTTGATGTTTGCCCAGAGAAAATCTTAAATTTGGAAGATATCGAAAAATATCAATTAATATCACTACGTGAGAGCTGCCACATCAGAATCGACGACAGGTGGACAGGGCTTTATGAAATGTAACGTGTGAGTTTTAACTGTTGCAATAAATAGTGTTCAATAACAGCCATATCAGGGGCATATGCATGTAGGCCTACATGTATGCTACAACAGTGTTAATATGTTTATGTGTTTACTGTTCTACAACTATGTCTTGATGCTCTGAATTAATTCAAAAATTCTCTTTTCTCATATATATATAGGCATTTAGTAAAATGCTTGGTGTTATTTTTCAGTCATTTAGTCAAATGACTGAAAAAAGTAGTCATTTTGTAAAATGCCTAGTGGTAACAGTCATTTGATAAAATGATTAAATCGTTTAGGCAATTTGCAAAATGACTGATTTGACATATTTACTGTAACATATATACACGCCTAGTTCACCTTCAGTTTGTTACTTATATATTTTGTGTATCTATCGATATAGCAGCAACAAAGTGTATAATACATAGACCCTCCAATTTGATGTCCTCACTACTAACCTATTATTATATTATGTTTAAAAACATGTATCTCAAAATTCGTTTTTATATATTATAAGTGTCACAAATGAAGCAAAAACTTAATATGGCCGCTTTTGAACAATTCTAATCTAAGGGATTTAAATTATTTGAATTGAACTTTGCACCTTTTAAAAAACATCTTATTTATTAACATTGATTGTCTTTTAGATACTAACACTTGAGCGAAAACACGTATCATAACCAATAAAAGCCAGAATATTAACTCTAAGATTACTCCTTTTAATGTAGGTACCTGAATTACCAATTGTAAAACAAAGACATGAAAGATTGAATCTATAAAACTAGCGCACTATACATGTATTAGTTAACCATTATTTAGTCAATTTTGCTGTATCAAATGAGTAAAAGAAGTTCACACAAAAATGGCCGTCAATTATTCAGTCCTGTTTCAATCAGGGAAATTTTCGGTTTGATAAGAATTGACTCTTCCCTGCAAAGACGACCCGTCTTTAACGTTATTAGGACAACCGGACGAGTGGAGCATGATTTGCACGTGCATATGTCAATTTCAGATCCCTCACTGTCAGCTTCGGAGAGACGAGTCAGACTTGAAGAATCAAACACATGGCCAGATTATGAGTTGGAAATTATTGTTGAACTTTTCTGTTGCCCTTGCCCCTAAAGCCAATTCAATAGTTTATTGAGTAAATCACACTGATGTTAGTGATGTAGGCTACATTGTTTTGACTTGGGTTGAATAAAACAATAAAAATAAGTGTTTCATTTGAAGTTGAAAGGAGGAAAAAATAGTACTTGTCTGTCCGTACGTCTTTCTACTTGTCTGTCCGTTATTGTACTTGTCTGTCCGTCTTTGAACTTGTCTGTCCGTACATCTTTGAACTTGTCTGTCCGTACATCTTTGTACTTGTCTGTCCGTACATCTTTGTACTTGTCTGTCCGTACATCTTTGTACTTGTCTGTCCGTCTTTGAACTTGTATGTGTGTACGTCTTTGTAATTGTCTGTCCGTACGTCTTTGTACTTGTCTGTCCGTTTTTGTTCTTGTCTGTCCGTACGTTTTTGTACTTGTATGTCCGTTTTTGTACTTGTCTGTCCGTACATCTTTGTACTTGTCTAAAAAGCATTCCTTTCATGGTTGTGCAATAATACATACAATTAGGTTGACTCATCTAACACATTAAAATTATGTCATTAATTGAACTAAATGCTCCAAAAGAGACTACATGAAAGAATTAATTAATCTGTATTGGGAATATTCATATTATTTTATCCTCGCAGTGATCAAGATTAAACGCTGTCCAGAGCTGACTTTTACAGCCGCTTCGTACAACACTAAGAAAGGAGTGTCTGTTAACTTTGTACTGTACCAGTTATTTTTCTGAGTGAATCTTACCTTGGCTTTGGCTTGGCTACATAACATACATTAAGATCAATACAAAGAAGACACGTATACGTGCAGTCATTAATATTGATAATTGAAGAATGTAAGCTGTCGCCACACTGCATATCACTGATACTGAATGTCTTAAAAACCTTTCAAATTGTAAAAAGTGGCAAAATCTTTAATAGAACATCACGAATGCATCAAAACAAACTATGTTTGTCGCGAAAATCAACTAATCTGAAGTTTGAACAGTATTTGTTGTCTTGACTGTTGCTTTTATTCATAGCCGGTATTAACCCCAATAGTGCCCAAGTACCATATATGGTCCCACTCAATAACCTAACGTTTGTACCAATTCAAGTTGAAACTATTCATAATCTATGTTAAGATATGTTCAATATGATGCCACATTTACACTTTAGAAATATTAATAGAGAAATAATGGATGTCATTCCATCACATTACAAATGGTCTCTAGAACAAAGATACTTTACCATTTCAAATTGACAATTATATTCAATATTTATCTTAACGACATCAATTTAAAGCACAAGTTCAACTAAGTGGGAAGTTAGGCCCTATTCCGATTTCTATCTCATAACCTTAGAATGTGGTTAGCCCATAGATGGAGTGGACCTTCTTAAGACAACTTATTTCTTATTTAAGGCTTTCATTTTCTAAACTATTTATTTTATTCTCTGGCTTAACTGACAAATCAGTATGACGATGAGGCCATCCCATCATAGATTCATCATAGATTTGTTCAGTTTTATTCCTTTTCCAATAAAGTCAGCGGGGACATTATTGTTGTCCCCGTCCATATGTCAGTCTTTTCATCCGTCGGTCCGGATTTCATTTCTGCAACAACAAGACCTGAGAAGTTTCTCGAACTGTTTTTTTTTATAAACGTGAATGAAGGTTTGATCTTATTTCACTGAGATTGATTATACACTGACAAGGTTGTGGAGCTTGTGTTTAATTATGAAACGTGAATGAAGGTTTCATCTTATTTCACTGAGATTTATTATATTCTGAGGAGGTTCTGGAGCTGGTGTTTGTTTAAAAATGTGAATGAAGGTTTGATCTTATTTCAATGAGATTTGTCATACACTGAGAAGATTCTCGAGCTTGTGTTTGTTTATGAACGTGAATGAATGGCTTGATCTTTTTCCAATGACATTTATTATATAATGATAGAGTTTTCGAGCTGGTGTTTATGCAAATTACAAAGGGAACATATAACACACTATGCTAATGGAGGGTTAAAAATTTGTGCCTACTGAGAATCTGTTTATGGTCGCATTATTGTTTTGTCAAGGATATAGAAAAAGTATTGTGTGATTTTCATCGGCAGGGTTCGATCTCAGTACAGGAACTTGTGATAAGTTAATGCTTGTATGACTGCGCCGATCGTGAACATATAAACTTTCTACCTCACTCGATGAGATAAACATGGTATTAGTCAAGAAAAGACAGATATTCTCTATATATGATAATGATATGCACATGGATGAATATTAGCATACCAATATGAATTCGTAGTTTTAATAGAGGACATATTGCAGGTTCAAGCATGGGAATTTATCTACTTACCACAAACAATGTCTATAGTTTAAAGATGTTCAGTCTCTTTATAATGCATTCATATAAACGAAGATAAAAGATACTGCAAGAATGATAATGTTATAACTCACATTTATATATTTATATATTTTTATTTAGCATAGAACATATTTGTTTTGTTTCATTTCAATTATGCTTTATTATTAGCCAACATTGTTTATATAATTTGTATAAATGTGAATGCAGTTGGGCGTGTAAAAACTTTATTAACTTGATGCATTGTATGTGTATGTATATGGGCCCGATTGCCTTCATACTGAAATAAAGAAATGATTGATTGATTGAATATCAGAATCACGTGTATGTATATGGGCCCGATTGCCTTCATCCTGAAATATAGAAATGATTGATTGATTGAATATCAGAATCACGTGTATGGATATGTTATTGTGCAGTAAAGATATGTGCAACTATATAGAATTTCAGCCATTTTACATACTCCATAATCTATAAAATACTAATCTGTTATTCAGTTACCAACTTTGAAAATAACACACCGTAAACGCAAACATGAATTAGTTGAATTGTTAAAGCTACTTCGTACAAAACAGACATACAATATCCCACACAACGACAATGGCTGTAATGTTGACATACAATATCCCACACAACGACAATAGCTGTAATGTTGCCCAAACGGCCTAAAACAATAACTCACTCTCTCACTTCCACACAACACGAATCTCCTGCACATATAGACTTGCCTTGGTTTGTGTCCAGCCTATGAACAGTGACAGTGAGTTTGGGAAAATAATTATTAAAGGGAACAGGAGGACAGTCTACTGAACTCCCAAGCTGGGTAGCTGGGTTGTTGATTGGTTTGGCTCGCTGAACGTTGGAAGGAGAGATTTGAATCAGTCACCACTGGGTCAGAATGCAGGTATGACGTGATTAATTTGTCTTCATCTTAACT
This sequence comes from Steromphala cineraria, assembly GCA_916613615.1. Lineage (NCBI taxonomy): Eukaryota > Metazoa > Mollusca > Gastropoda > Trochida > Trochidae > Steromphala > Steromphala cineraria. Next base: position 23,183,474 of record OU744737.1, on the reverse strand, counting down.
AAATATTTTAGCAAGACAGTTTTAATGTTCATCTGATTTAGAATAGTTGTGATTTCTCTTCTTCATTCGTGTCCAGTAATGATTAGTTTTAAATTAATTAGATTTAGTAAATTTACTTACCCTTATAAAGGTTTAGTAATCATTCAAATGAATAATATTGTATTGAGAACGCAGTTTCAATGAATGAAACGAAATCAACTTCAACAACGTTTGAACATTTGTTCACCAACCATTCATCTTATATAATTAAAGAGTACTATTACCAAATATCTAGCACACTATGATAAGATGATATGTAAGTTATTGAAGAGGCAACGCTCATATTGTGATAGTTGGTAAATATTACAACATAGCTTCTTAACTGAATACCGAAACTAAACTTAACTAAACCTTTACCATTTTCCCTTTTTCTTCAGGGTGGCATCTGACTCGGTGTCCGAGGGTTGCTGTTGTGGGGGAACGTAACCTTGTGTTGGAATATGTCTGTTCGAGGTGTCCAATCCCTTTTCAGCTTTCCCCTCCTTTAACTTATGGGTGAATGGCTGCAGGCATCTGTTCTTGGGGCTTCTCCAGAACTGCTCTGCCAGGATTGGTATAACAAGGGTTTTCACCCTTGCTTAATTTCAGGAACCATGCTTTTCATGGTGGATAGGGACCACACAGTTCCCGGTGTGGATGCGCCAGTTTAGAATGTAGATACACCTCAGTAGGTTTAGTTTAGGGATAGGTTCCCCTTTTCCTCAGACTTTTTCCGACACCTGGTTGCTAGCTTCACATAAATGCACCCGGAAAGTCCCAGAAGAAGTCAAAGGTTAGTTCAAAAATTAGCTTGAATTGAAAGTCTATATCTAGTGCTTGCATTATAAATCAAATTCTTAAAGAAATATCGATATGTTTTGTTTTTTAAATTGTTTGTGATGTAAATCATTAATGTTTTTTTGAGTGAATTAAAATTCAAATCAATTCCAAGTCATAGATTTATTCTTAAGCAATATGACAATTAAAATTTAAAGTCACAATATTACCAAGATTTAAGCAGATTTAAACAGCTATTCTCTCTTAAATATTGATGATTAATGCTACACATCTAAAATCGTTCTTAACCAATTAATTTATTTTCAGGCCGGTAGAAGACTCAGGAAGATGTTGGGCCAGGAGCAAGTCAGATCAAAGAAGACCCAGGGGGATGCCGACCCAGAGAAGACCCATGAGGATGACTGTCCAGAGGAAGACCCAGGGGGAAGCCGGTCCAGAAAAGACCCAGGGGGATGCCAGTCCACAGAAGATTTAGGGGAATGCCGGTCCAGAGAAGACCTAGGGGGATGCGGTCCCAGAGAAGACCCAGGGGGATGCCAGGCCAGAGAAGACCCAGGGTTATGCCAGTCCAGAGAAGACCCAGACGGATGGCAACTCAGAAGAGACCCAGGGGGATGCTGGCCCAGAGGAAGACCCATGAGGGCGATGTCAGATGCAGCGACTGGTATGGTATGAACCATATCTATTTCATCAAAATTGAACATAAATCATAGTCTTCTAAAATGTTTAAAGGAACCTTAAAAACGCACATGAAACAATAATTAAGTCATAATATTGCCAAGATTTAGATAAAATGTACTTGTTTGATTTTGTTTAAAATTGATGATTAATTTTAAACATCTTAAATTCACTTATAAAATCATTCTTAACAATTATTTCTACTTTTCAGAATCGGAAGACCCAGGGGGATGCCGACCAAGAGAAGACCCAGAGGGATGCCAGCCCAGAGGAAGGCAGAGGGGAATACCAGTCCAGAGCAGACCCAGGGGGATACCGGCACAGAGAAGACACAGGTTGATGCCAGTCCAGAGCAGACCCAGGGGGATGCTGGCCCAGAGGAAGACCCAGGGGGATGGCAACTCAGAGGAAGACCCAGAGGATGCCAGTCCAGAGAGGACCCAGGGGGATGCTGGCCCAGAGGAAGACCCAGGGGGATGGCAACTCAGAGGAAGACCCAGAGGATGCCAGTCCAGAGAGGACCCAGAGGATGCCAGTCCAGAGAAGACCCAGGGGGATGCCGGCCCAGAGAAGACCCAGGGGATTCCAGTCCAGAGAAGACCCCGGGTAATGCCAGTCCAGAGAAGACCCAGGGGGATGCCAACTCAGAAGAAGACCCAGGAGGATGCCGGCCCAGAGGAAGACCCAGAGGGATGCCGGTTCAGATGAAGACCCATGAGGGCGATGTCAGATGCCGTGACTGGTGAGGTATGAACCATATCTATTATATCAAAACTGAACATAAATCATAGTTTTCTTAAATGTTTAAAGGAACATTAAAAACGCACATGAACAAAAATTATGTCATATTTCCAAGATTTAGATAAAATGTACTTTTTTGATTTTGTTAAAAATGTATGATTAATTTTAAACATCTTAAATTCACCACTTATAAAATTATTCTTAACAATTATTACTACTTTTCAGAATCGGAAGACCCAAGGGGTTGTCTTGTCAGAGGAAAACCCAAGGGTATGCCGGCCCAGAGGAAGACCCAGGGGAACGCCTGGCTAGAGAAAGACCCAGGGGGTTGCCGGGCAAGAGGAAGACCCAGGGTGATGCAAGTCCGGAGGAAGGCCCATGAGGACCGAAGAAGACCCAGGAGGATGTCGGCCCAGAGGAAGACCCACGAGGCAATAAACGATGCAGCGACCGACGAAGGTATGAATCATTTCTTTTTTTTGCATACTCTTGAATAATCTATAGTTTTATAAAATGCTTGAAGAAACTTAAATCGAAACATAAAAACTCATCTTAGATGATTAATATGCCAGTCTGTCGATGTTAGTAGAGAGGGCAATGGAATCTGTGACTTAGTTAGGTATGGATGACATGTTTAAAGAAAATTAAAGTATATTTTTATTTTAGCTGAAAAGAAATATTTGAGAAAAAAACACGTAGCTTAAGTATTAAACAAGCTTACAACAGGGGAACACAGTGTACATCAATCCTTTGTCTTATTTGTATCAAAACAAAAAAACTCTAACCAATTATATGTTACAGGACCAGATGAAGACCCAGGAGGATGCTGCCATGCCAGTTGTTGTTGTGAAGGGACGTTACTTTCGTGTTGGAGATATGTCTGTTTGAGGTGTCCAATCCTAAGTCAGCTTTCCCCATCACTAGTTTAGGGGTGAATAGCTGCAGGCAACTGTTCTCGAGAATTGCATCCTAGGCATTCTCTTTTGCAGAACTGCTTTGCCAGGATTGGTACAACAAGGCTGTCCATCCTTGTTTAGATTCAGGGACCATGCTTTTCATGGTTGATAGGGACCACACTGTTCCCCGTGTGGAAGCGCAGTTTAGAATGTAGGGTACACCTCAGTAGGTTTAGTTTAGGGATAGGCTCTCCTTCCCCTCAGACATCTCCAACACGTGGTTGCTAGCTTCACAAACTTACAACTGGACATGGTGGCCAGAAGAGGACGAAGGTGAGTTCTTCACCTGACTCAAATTACGAGTTTATCAAAAAGTCAACTTATTCACGGTTTGAAAAAACCCTTATCATACTTAATAAAATGATAGCAATTGTAATAAAAGTTGTTCTGTGCTGACATCGATTTAATCTAATCTATTTCAAGGAATATAATTATTATTATTGAGTTAATCATTTCCCATTTCCGATCAACTTATATTGAGAAGTTGACTTAATTTTTAATTATTGGTACATTTAATCTGAACCATTCTTGTAACAACAGGACGAAAGGAGAGGGCGCCTGCCAGAGGACGAGTAAAGAGGGTGTCATGCCAAAGGACGATGAAAGAGGATGCCATGCCAGAGGACGAGTAAACAGATTGCCATGCCGGAGATTGAGCAAAGACTACCATGCCAGAAAACGAATCATTGAAAAATGTTGGAGGAATATATTTTCAAAAACAGTCAAATACTTAAAACCTTCCTCACACTTGAATTTGTTGTGTGAAAAGTCAATTACTGAATGAATACGATTAAAGACTCTCTCTCTCAAAGCGTTGAGTTGAATATGTTTATAGTGTAATCTTTTGTTCAACATAATGAGTTACAGTAAAGTTTTAATATTTGTTACTCTAGCAAGAAACAGTTATACAAAAAGTTCACAATTTGGAGATTGTTGTTAAGCTCTCGGATAATATATTAAAAAGATATGAAGTCAGAAGCGGAAATGATGTAAAAAAAGTAATTATGTTTCTACTTCTGAATTCATATCTTTTAAATATATATATATATATGTTGGGAACATTTCAATAATTGTGTAGCTTGCCGTGAGAGCTTCTAGCTTCAGTTTTACTTAATGCAACCTAATGGCTGAAATATTGCTCAAGCGGGGTAAAACAATAACTCCTCCTACTTCATTTTTGCTTTCAGAATTTCCAAATTCTCTTTTTCATCAGCTGAAAATATTCTTGCTAATATGAACTTGGCACATCTAAATAAAAAGGATATACAATTCGTTCTTAAATATCTTTCCTTTAAAATGTTTTGAAATCCAATATCAGTGAGGCATTTAAATAACATCATTCCGCTTATATTCAAAATCATCCATTTGACCATTTCGATGAAAATGCTATTTTCAAATTCTCTTTTTGGTTAGTAATCAAAATGATCTTCACTTAACTCGGCACATTCAAGTGGTGTCGATACGTTTATAAACGATTTTGAAACCGAAACAAAAATAGTATTACTTTTGGAAACATTTTGTTCATGAATTTTTATTGAATTGATATTTCTTTCAAATGGAAAATCTAAGTCATTCTTAAATGCCCTATGTGTATATAATCTAACTTAAAACGTGTTTCAGTCATTTTGATAATCGTCCATCAGGAAAAGTCAGCCCATGTCGATAACAATAATTGATTAGACCTAAATAAATCGTCAATAGTCGTATGTTGTGCACCAAATCCTCATCAATACCAAACAGAAAATCGTCAATATCCATAATTAAGGTCAATATATTATATCCTGTGAGAGAACTTGCTTTCAGAGGAAAGTAATTTGAAGACAGTCTGACTAAATAGGCCTATTTCGGAGGAATGAAATATTCAAAATAATAAGTGCGAATATATTTTGAATCCTTTACACTGATATCCGTGGACAGGGCCGATGGAAATTATATTTAATATTCTAAACTTTTATTCCTCGAAACTAGGTCGATTTTAATCAGACTGAATTGAAGATTTCTGTTTATATCTCAAGACAATAGTTTCGTTTAAATTTCATTTCAAAAGAAAAATTTCCCGTTCAGACATTGAAATATAATTATCATTGTACTCTCAGACTATTGACACGGTTGTAAATGAAACGATTTCGAGAATTAGTTAAATTTAAAACTTAGTAACGCTGATGAACTAAGAACAGGGAATTTAGAAGAGTGCGCTTGAAATTATTATTGTTAACGTCAAATAAATTGCGTTTTGATAATATATTTGTTTACAATATAGATTTTCTACCTCGGCAAAATGAAGAACGAGTTTTTGATCATGATGAAGATAAAAATAATTAATGTGTAAATAATAGTTACTGTTAAATTATTATTTGAATTAAATACCATACATGATAGATTTTGATAAACCGTACTGAGATTACATCTCATTTACATACTATAGTTTGAAGGAAATAATTTTGTAAGTTAGTATTCAGAATTCAAATTTCAAGTTTGTGCAAAGTAAAAAAATAATTGTAAAAAAGTATATTTATTCCCCCGTTAATATTGTTCTGTTTTCATGGTTGTGCCTTAGTATATATACTATATATACTATAGAATGAAATTAGGTAACGTGCTTTTGAATCCAGATTGAAAATTGCCAAAGCGTTTATATGTAGTAAATTTGAAATACTACGCCGAAATGGATGAATGTTGCCTATGTTAATCTACTTTGTTTCCATTTTCGTATATCTAATCAGAGCGAACAAAGAACAAATCATTTATATCTTACGGTTTACACATGATCGTGTTTGCCATACTTGATTTGTGTCTAAGTGTACACGCCTACCACGTGACCGGCTGTCTGAAGGTGTATAAGATTATGATTACATTTGAAAATTTGAAAATATTTGAGCAGGTCATAATTTTTGCCTTGTAATCTTGACCTTTGCGTCGAGGGCATCAGTGTTGCACAAACGCAGCATATGTCCTTATTTTTTATAGTAGTCTTTTTTGTGTACTTTTTTACATTTTACATTTTAGATGCCATGCAATATTATTTCTAAAAGTTAGCTTTGTATTACCTAGGTCCGCAATCAACATATATACTTCATAACCTCATTTGAGTAGGTTTTGTCATAATTTTAAAAATAGATATAACCTGTAACAAAGCAAATAAAATTCATGACCGGTACTACTTTCATCACCATAAAAGTGTAAACGATATTCAGACAAAACCTAGAACGACAAATCCTCATTTAGGAAACTTTGGTACTGCAGTCTGATCAAAATCGACCTTTTATATTTATATTATTATTATATGGATATTTATATAGCGCGCATATCCAACCACTCGTGGTTGCTCAAGGCGCTTACATTTTCCCCTGGTCAATGGCATTCTTTCACCGTCCGATCATTTTTCCAATTCAACTCCCTGGGGAGTATTCAACCGGCATCCATATGTGACGCTCAGGTTAGGGACCATTCTATGCCTCACAGGGTACCCATTCACAGCTGGGTGAACTGAGACACATAGTCACAGCAGTTTGTCCAACACTGCTGAACGCTGATAACCGACAGCTCGGCGTATGCACGTGTTCATGTATCCACCATTCAGCCACTGACATGAATTCATGGGATCTTTTAAGTGCGCAGTTTTTGTTGCACTACACACTAGGGCTCCAGGGTGACACTTATAGAGTTCTAACAGAGGTGAACTCTAGGTTCTTACACCTTGGCCTGGATGGGATTCGAACCCCGGACCTCAGCAACGTGAGACCGGCGCTCTTGCCGACTGAGCTATCCCGTAGTAGTAGCAGTAGCAGTAGCAGTAGCAGTAGCAGTAGCAGTAGCAGCAGCAGCAGTAGCAGCAGCAGCAGCAGCAGTAGTAGAAGTAGTAGTCGAGTCAATTTCTTTGGATTTAAAATATCACATATTCGATCAATGAGGCAATATACTAAACATGATATTTATATTTTGAGTGTCACATCACTTATGTCTCATCACGTGACGGGTTTAAGTCTATGTTTAATACTGGCTCTAACCAATCACTAGATGAGAGATAACCTAAGTGATACACTGAAAACAAACGTTTTCCTCTATTCATTGGAGAAAACTAGTTAAATACCATAAAGCATTTGCCAGTGTTAATTATTTTAGTTGTTATTCAAATTGTATGTAAAGTTGTACTGGCATTGAATCAAGAGTCAAGGAGACATTGACCACTTTGAAAACTGTATATGGTCGTCTTAATGGGTTTTATGGGAGGGGCCCATACATGGTCCTCTGGCACTATAGGGGTTAAGTTTATTGTAACCTTCTCACGAAACTACTTTCGATAACCGTAGCATTGTGACATCGCATCTATGTACTTACTTGATACTGGAAAACAGTTTGATATCATGGAACTGATAAACCAGGGCGTAGTGTAGAATTTCTTGTCAACAGTATATCTCACAAGAGAACCTTCTTGATCTCAAAAATCCAGCTCGACCCTAATTCATTGCTAGATAGACTGAGCGATTGAAGGGTGAATTGCTTCCTAAAGCCGGCAAAATGTTGTAGTAGCAGAAGTAGGTTATAGCTAGTATAAAGTAGGTTATCAGCGAAGTTCAGCAACGTCCAGCTCGGCTCGCTCTTGGGCGGGTGACCCTGATTCATTGCCAGATACACCAAGCGTTTGAAGGGTGAAACTCATCCTAAAGCCGTCAAAAAAGTAGTAGCTGTAGTTGTAGTGATAAACGATCAGCAAAAATCAGCAACATTCAGCTCGGCTCGCTCATTGGCGGTTGACCCCATTTCCTAGCAATATAGACAAAGTGAATCCCTGCCCATATCCGACAAAAAGTAGTAGTAGCAGAAGTAGCAGTATAAACGATAGTTGTAGCTGTAGTTGTAATAATAGCGATCAGATAAGTTCAGCAACATCCGGCCGGGCTCGCTCTTGGGTGGGCGACCCTGATTCATTGCTAGATCAACTAACCGTTTGAAGGGTGAATCCCTGCCCAAATCCGACAAAAAGTAGTAGTAGCAGAAGAAGCAGTATTAATGATAGTTGTAGCTGAAGTTGTTGTAATAGCGATCAGCGAAGTTCAGCAACATCCAGTTCCGCTCGCTCTTGTGCGGGTGACCCTGATTCAATGCTGGATAGACTGAGCATTTAGTTGTTGATTCCATAACCAAAACCGATAAAAAGTAGTAGTAGCAGAAGTTGCAGTATTAACGATAGTAATAGATGTTGTTGTAGTAATAGTTATCAGTGAATTTCAGCAACATCCAGCTCGGCACGCTTCTGGGCGGTTGACCCTGATTCATTAGTAGATAAACTAGCCGTTTGAAGGATGAATCCCTACCCAAACCGACAAACATGTAGTAGTAGCAGAAGTTTCAGTAGTTGTAGTAATAGCGATCAGCGAAGTTCCGCAAGATCCAGCCTGGCACGCTCATTGGCGGGTGACCCTGATTCATTGCTAGATAGACAAAGCGTTTGAAGGGTGAATCCCTGCCCAAAGCCGACAAAAAAGTAGATGTAGCCGAAGTAGCGTAAAAACGATAGTAGTAGATGTTGTTGTAGTAATAGCGATCAGCGAAGTTCAGCAACATCCAGATCGGCTCGCTTCTTGGCGGGTGACCCTGATTCATTGCTAGATAGACACAGCGTTTTAAGGCTGTATCCCTGCCCAAACCTACAACAAGTAGTAGTAGAAGTTGCAGTTTTAACGATAGTAGTAGCTGTAGTTGTAGTGATAGCTATCAGTGAAGTTCAGCAACATCCAGCTCGGCACGCTCATTGGCGGGTGACCTTGATTCATTGCTAGATAAATTAATCATTTGAAGGGTGAAAACCTGTCCAAGGCGGTACACAAAATCATTCCATCAATCAATGTTTATTTCCTCAAAAACCACCCACGGTGGTACAAGAGAATATACAAATATACAGTATATTGTGTAAACAGACAAGAATGGTGATATCAACAACAATTACAGAATGTTTTGAGCCTCTGCTGATAACATGTTATATGGGATGGTTTTATAACAAGATTTAGAAATGAGCAATCGGTTTGATGTTCAGCCAGTGAAATTGAGTTGAATATCCATTCCATTGACGATTTTTATTTAAAGGTCATAGAGATTATATTTCATTTGTTCGCTGAAATTACATCATTAAAATGAAAAGAAATTCGCCGACATGACCATTGTGGCAAACGCTAATTAATGCAATTGTGGCAGGGTGAAATATAAGCATTTCTACTGGCTTTGGCTAGAGGGGTATGTCTTTGGCCGAACAGGTCGAGTGTAGGACTGCCAACCCGGAGGTCCCAGGTTCGAATCGAGGTGGAGGTGGTCTCAAAATCACTTCTGTAACAAATTACTTTCGGATTATTTACTCATCATGACGAGATGTTAAATTTTCCAAAATTTGTTAAACTGCGATTTCTTTTAAGGGCGAGTAATAAGCAGTGTTATTCTCTATTAGTTACAAATCCTTGTGACGTCATCCCTTTGTTTAGTCGTGCCGTTAGCGGGAGACGGATTTGAACCAAGCAATTCTCGTAGGTTTTAATGTCGTTCAGTTCATTATTTTGGAACGTTTATTTTTTCAAAATAAATGTAAATTAATGTCATGTGCATAGTAAACAGACGATTTGAAATCTCATTGACAAAACTGCTAGAATCATCGAGAAACTGCTTGCGGCCTTTTCAATGTAGACACTTTTAATCATTTGAGGGAAGGAAAAGACTTCAGATAGTATATTCAAAACATTGTCCATTCGTTTGAGTAACTGCTACATTTGACTATAGATATTGTCTTACAATCAGAAAGAAAGAGTATTAATTTTGTGAAATCACTGTATCAATATTATAAAATGTGATATATTTTCCCTCTTTATATATCTACTTCCCACGAGTTCAACCAAAGGATCTTTATGTTCTACAAGGGGTTTGCAAATAGAAATGTATATTTCCCAGGGAGTTGATACATAGACGATGTGTTATCAGTATCTAATAAAAGCATAGTATCAAGATTTCAGTATTCTTCTTTATGCAATATGATTTTCAATCAAACACATTCAGGTTGAACTAGTCATTATGGGTGAATCTTGTAGTAAACTTGTTACTTTGTACATGGAAATTTTGAAATGTTAATTCATAAGATAATCATGAAATTTATCTAATGTACACAATATAAAACTAATAAATCATGAAGGTAAAGGATACATATTTACATGGTTTATTAACATATCAAACAGTACAAATTTTGGGTGCAATATGTGCTAATTGTTTCAAAATGTAAAAATATGTCTAAGTAATAGGATGAAATAAAAGCTTTTATTATAACGTGTTCTGTGATTTTTATTTAGTGTATGTAGAGGCGTTTATGTTTTGGATCCAACAGAAGTTCATTGGTTTGACAATGACTAGTTGTCAGCTTATACAATGTAGTAATTTAATGGTTGAGTTCAGTTCACTGATTTCTTTAGATCAGTTCATTATCTTTAGATAGGGAAGTCGGGTTATTGTTCTGTGATGTGTATGTTTATATGTTACCCCTGATGATATTGTACTTATTATTTTACTATTGTGTGACTCAGTGTTTCTCGTATCTACATATACCATCTATCGGAATATACAATCAAACTTACAACCTCAGCCTAACTTCTTTGTCATTGAGGGTAATTGACGGCCGCAACATCTACATTGCCTATAGAATCCTAATTGATATTCATGAATACACACCCCATGATATATCTCTCACAGCGAACAATCTACATAAATATAATTATTATCACTTGAAATTATTGAAATCAGAAACAGTTTTAAATCCTCCTTTTCTTAGTTTAACCAAATTTTGAAATATCTAAATTCTTTTATTCTATAATCTAAAATTCAACTCTTGTTTCTACATCAACCATCAATCAAAAAAGACCGGGACAGTTTACTTGAATTCAAACACCTGGAGAGTGTCAATACCACCTTGAAAGTGAGTGACGTAGATTCTTCCTCTCTCGTCCCAGTCTATATCGTAAGGATACCTGATCCCCTCCTGTGATGTCAGCAGGTCTCTCACAAACTCACCACTCTCTCGCAGGACGACGACCTTGTCTCCTTCAAGATCCACCACGAGTATGTGTCCTGTAGCAGTGGTGGTGATACCTGCAGGATACCTCAGTGCTCTGTCTCCTGTGGGGGAGTAGTTGAACACCACCTCTCCCTGAGGAGTCACACACACCACAGACTTGGTCTCATAGTCAGATACCAGGATGTTCCCTTGTCTTGTGGTAGAGAGGAAGGATGGATATTGTATGATCTTCTCTCCATTGTGTACAGGACTGATAGAGCGTATCACGTTCCCACTTCTATCTATGATATCTACACACGGAGGAGTACGAGAACCTGCTGCCAATGTTGATGGTGTCAGGGCTGTCAGACTCCAGTACTCCTTCTGTGTTGTTATGGTCGAGTCGAGGGTCAGGTCAGGGGTCACTGACACTACAGCTATTTTTTTAGAGTTAGGAAGTGTGACAGCTATCTTGTTGTCTTCAAGCTTGGCAAGTCGTTTTGGGGTACCTTTCATGCTTAGTCGACTGTGGTCTTGTTGATTGTTTCTCGAATAGAAAGATTTGATGCATTTGTTGTCATTGTCAGCAACAATAACTGTATCTGATCCCTTCACTTCCATTACAACTACGTCACTAAGACTTGGACTAGCTTTATCCTTCTTGGTTCTGCAGTCAACAGTGTGGCTGAGTACAGGTGTAGACACAGTGTCCAGATAAACTTCATCAATAACTTGAATCTTCCCCAGTGATATTTCGCTCACTGCTCTGTCGAGTCTGTCCACATCCTGTGAGAACTCTATCCTAGTCCTCGTCCTTCTCTTCTCCACGTCTCCTACAGACTCTGCAGCCTCGGACTCACCGGACTGGTACAGATCATACATGTCCACCTCTCCCTCAGTGTTCAGAGCCTGGTCTATCAACTCGGACCCTTGTCTGTATATGTCTCGAGCCATGTCCCCGGTCTTGATCTCTGCTTTCAGTTGATCCATCTCTTTATCTGTGACCTCAGTCAGTTCGTCCAGTAGTTCCTTCTCCTTCTTCTTCACTGCATCAATTACTCTCCGTGCTGTAGATTGTATCTGAGACTTGATAGATGATTTCGTCTCGTCAACTTCTTGGGATCTTGATTTGAGTGAATCCAGTTTTTCCTTCTCAACTTTTGTTTTTTCAGTCAATACTTCCTTCCTCTGTACCAAAGAGCGTCTCATTTCCGGCAGCATGGACTCCAGAGTGACGACCGACTCACACTTCCGGTGGTGGAGGATACAACAGGTCTGACACAAGGTCTTCTTACAATCTCTGCAGAAGAACTTGACAAACTCTTCCTTATGGTCCGAGCAGGGGACCTTTGATCTCCTCTTGACCTTGACCTCATCGGTCATCTCAGCCACGTCATGATGTTGAGTTGTAGGACTCTGTCTGTGGGCCTTGTGACAGTTGGAACAGAGAGAAGCATCGCAGATTGAGCACCAACTTACTGCTGGAGTTATCTGCCCTTCAGCATGACACCAATTGCAGTTGGTTGTGTCTGCAAAACAAATATTTTGAAAATAACTGACCCGTTATTTGCTTTAAAAAGATCAGAGAATGTGAATAAACTTTAATACTTTGGGACTTAATCAATTTTTTGGATTAAAGAGCGACCCAGCAAGTTATGTGGGTGACATATACCAATTTTATAAATTGTATCATTTGATCAATAAGTATCGACTGTTGCAATATAATTCAAAAGCTAATCAAAGTTTTATATTGAGAACAGGAAGGTTTGAGATTGAGATCAATACAGGACATGTAAACAAGTCAAACATAATTTTGAAAACTTAGTAGACATAATGACAGTTACAAGTTGAGAGTTGAGTATGTATTCATGGAAATAAGACGTATGAATTTTGGCTCCCGCAAATATATATGACTGTTTTAAGATTTCATTTGAAAGGAGGTTGTTATCATATAATAGTTATTTGTAGATGAGTATGTGAGATGTATTGAATTTATATCAAGAAATATGTCAATAAAGTTGGAATCAAAGAAAAAGATAATATGACCAAAATCACGAAGTGTAATTGTACATTCATCAGCGTACCTTTAGTGCCAGGACCAATAGTATCTAGGAGACCCTTGAGTAGGAGGGTTGGTCTCATCTGCCCCGCCCACTCCTCCACAGGTCGGGAGGGGTTCGGTACCCTTGTCAATCTCCGGCAGAATGGACAAGGAATTGACTTGGACCTGATGGCATCAGCTCTGGTTTTGGTGAATCCTACTAAACATCCCCCACAGAATGAGTGACCGCAACCCAGAGTGGACGGGTCAGTGAAGACCTCGTGGCAGACAGTACACGTCAGGAAATGGTCAGTTAGTTTCTTGGCAGTGGCCATCTGAAAACATCAAACATGAAGATAATAGATAATAGTTAAGATAAGATAAGATAGATAAGAAAAGACTTTATTATCCCGAAGGAAATTTTGGTTACATCGTAAACACATTCAAACAATACAAAACAATGAGTGACAACATATACACGCAAACGAGCACTAAGACCATAAACAAATAAGTAAATAAATAGGTAAGAGCACTAAAATAATAGATTACCTTATAAGATTAAATGGAGTGATGTAAATATAATGATAATCATTTTTGTAAAAGGTGGAAATTTGATGTTAGATTGAATAAGAGTGCAATGAGAAAATAGTCATACACATACTCTATACATTCATGCTTAAGCAGACAAAATCGAGATAAGGGGTGACAAAATTAACATGAATAACGTCAAACACAAATCTCTAGATGAGACGTGACGTCATAAACACTGTTAATAGTTCTGATTGAAAAGTTGTACATATCAAAAAGGAGGGAGGCGGCTTCATCCCCAAAAGTCACCATTTTGTTTGTGATTTTGTATTCAAGAGGATTTGGCGTGACATCCAATCACCTCAGTATACCCTTCTTGGGTCATATTCATATTTATATTTCTAGACAATTCATATTTAGCTCATATTATAAGTTTGAGCTCCTTGAACGGATTAATTTAACGTGTAGATCCCAGTTTTCTTTAAAATGCCCATGCAAAGATGTTGTGTAACATTCTTAATCAATAGAACTCCGTTAATAAAATGTGTAACAAAACTAAACTTATAGAAAGACTTGATTAATACTTTATGTGACAGGTAGTGTAGATAACATTTGTAAAGATGTATGACAGTTGAAAGATCATAACAGATTACACATAACGTATATTTAACTATTTTGTCTAACTGAGACGACTATAATTGTACTTGTACACAAGGCATGAATGAAAACATAAGAATATTAGATTGTGGCACACAATAGGTCTGTAAACAAAAAGAAAACCACATTTCTCTTTTTTTAAACTATCTAATAAATTTCAATACCACTGAAAGTAAAAATAGTAGATAAATATTGTACATCCAACAAATCATTAACGGACTGTGCTCAGTATTAGCTCATTTACCAGAAACATACATGTCAACTTAAAAATAATTGCATGGCGTTTTTCTCTTCTGTAGACCAAACTATTTCGGGAAAATTTACAAAACCTATCTGAAACAGAATTTGGGGGAAAACTATTGTCAATGAATACTGAGAACTCCAAAGTTCAAGATCAAAATATTGAAGTAATCTTTGATTATCATTTTATTTCCATTCCGTTATTACTAATTCTGCCAATGCTTATAGATCAGCTAGCTGTCTTCTCTTGATTCGTTGTATTACGAGCATGTAAGGCTGTGTGAGTAAGTAGGTCGGGTAGATCAATATCAACACAGGACAGAGGTCAGCATTATCAGCCAGTTGGTGCAGCGATAAGCATATCAAGTGGGTATACTATCTACTTGTTTAATTAATTGAAAGAACGACTGTGAAATATATTTTAATGAAATCTTAAGATATGAACAGAATCTGAATCCTACTTTTCAATCTTGGAATAGGTGACTATCTTAAGAGGCAAAGTCGATGACACATGAAAATAAGTATATCAAGTGGGTACATGTATATACATATCATACCCATGTATTGATAACGTCACTGGGCGTACAACACGTGACCACAATATCAACTCGTCATTGGATGATATTAACATCTTTAGTAACGAGCTGTTAATGGTATTAAGCTCCTACCTATTTTCATAAACTTAAAGAATGACCGTGAAGCATATTTTAAGGAAACTACGCTATGACCGGAATCTGAAATCAACTATTCAATCTTGGAATAAGTGAATATCTTAAGAGGCAAAGCCGAGGATGTAAGGTATCAAACCATGAGAAACGTGTCAGAAAAAATATAAACCTCATATTAACCAGCGCCTAGTGTGCATTGCAGCAATAACCCACCTCAACACATGAAAATAAGTGAGATGGGTTTTATTTACTTCACACAAAAAACCAACTCGACAGAAAAATTTACATAACAAAGCATTACAAAACTATAGGACGAATCATGGCAAGAATTATATAGAAAACCAATACAAAAATACACAATCTGAAACGTTCCTTATCATTTCTCAAACACTAATCTGAAAATGAAACTTAAAACCAATAGAGTAGAAATGAGCTGAACATTTACAGCTTTCTTAACAACACATAAACAGTAATTTCACATCTTTTACTCCCTAAATGACCTGATAACAGACCTACCTTCAGTGAAAGTGGGAGGCTAAACGATCAAGACGTATGTAGACACATCCTTCCTACAGAGATACTCCCTCTATCACCTGACTGTGTTTGTTATCATGCTGTCCTTGATTAGTGTACACGCCGACCACGTGACCGGCTGTTACAAGGTCAAGAAGCAATCATCAAACCTTACAAGTCATACTTCTAAACACGTTTCATTGATGTTGTACAATAATTTATTTTATCAATTACTTTTAAATACATGTATTTAAACAAATTTAATTTTATTATGGAGAAAATAAGTTGTGAAATTGCGCAATTCCTTCACAAATTCTTTCCAAATCGTGCAATTCTTTGTCATTCATTTCTTTTGGGAATGTTTTTTATTTGTTAGAAACAATGTCACATTTCACTTTCAAAAGTTTATCAAACATTGCTTGCCATTAATTGAATATTGGAATGGTCATTGTTAAACACTCTTAATTGAGCATGGAATGATGACAAGGTATTGTTTTATGTGCCATATAGGAAAGTTGTTTGGGAGGTCCTTATTATCTACTTACTAAGACAAGTTAAATGTGTGCAACCTGAAAAATATATTACGATATGTCAGTGAAAACAGTCACCCTTCCCTTCCAGAGATCTTTTTATTGGATGAATTTATCAAATGATTGCAGAGCGCACCTAGGGTAACCTATGAGCCGAGCAGTGAACTGTCCTTACTGAAACAAAGGATGAATCAGCTTTATACTGTGGATCAAAGATCAGGAACCAGTAATTGTTTACCGTTGAGAAAAGATTGATATATAAATTTCCTGAGATGCGGCCATAAAATCAGAATCCTTTCTATGGGAATGTTACCTCGTCTACTGAATTGTTTACTAAACTATGTCTGGGTAAAGCAATGCTGTATTTTTTCTACCACAAATATAAAATGCAATTAGGTATACTATGAATAGTCTCTTGTCACTCTTTAATTGTTGTAGGCTGAACATGGTAAGAATGTTCATACCGATGGTCGAACCTGCCCCAAAGGGAAACCAAACCTGTCCCGATGGGGGTATGTTAGTTTTTTCAACTCCTTGTCAGAATAATTATATGAAAACTTATGATGTAGGACACTTTAAACAATTATTGCAAGAAAGTTAAGCTAGGTCTCATCGTATGTACAAACGTACACTAGCAACCTGGACGAGAATTTTCTCTCACCTCATTATCTCTAATATAGGGAAAGGGGACGTAACGGCCCCAGTCTCCCAACATGTTAGTACCTATCACATCACATCACATCACATCACATCAACATTAATGAGGGGGCTAATGAAGGGAGAATCTACCCTGGTGTTAAGAGTGGGTAAGAAAATCATAGTTTGATGCAAATCATTACTTATTTCATAGCTATACCCTCATCTCTTCAATCTTCACTTCCTCACACTTTTCTCTCTCGCTTATTTTCTCACTTCCTCTTAACCAACTTGCACTTGGAAATTCCTACTGTTGTTTTTCTTTCTGTGTCTCCTTGGTCTTCTTCTCTTTGTTACTTGTAACTCTTAATCTTATATGCTGTCAGTGCCAGTGCAATGCCAATCTCAACATGCAAACCACTTTGTTTCACTTATTCCAGCCTATGCTCATAGGTTTCATGACAATATACCTGCAATAAACTCAACTGCCATGACCCATGTCAGAAACTTCGCTACATGGACAAATTGAAGTTCTGAAGACCTCAATACAAAGCAGGAAGGCTTATACTTGTCAGTGATTGGGATCGGAGCCATTGACGCCTTGCGGGAGAGAATATTTAATGGTTGTTGCAGAGCTTCTGCTAATTATAAATACTCAAACAGAGGCCAGGTAGACGACTGCATAAAGGTGTTCACACTACTACAGTTCTCCTTCAGTTTGTTACTTAAAGTTACTAATATTTGATTTGCCTCTATCGATGTAACAGAAATAAAGTGTATAAAATCGTGTGGTCTTTTCTACTGCACACCTCCAACCTCGAGAGATTCGAACCAGGGACCTCTTTATTGTCAAGCAGCATCTTTATTACTTGAGCTGCTGAGGATCCATGCCAGATGATGAACATTTTATTGTGTGGTGTTTGTATTCAATGTTTTTCATTTGATAACATATCTTCATTAAAATAAAAACTTAATGACTGTTTAAAACATTGTAGGGGCTTTCCGTGAGAGAATAAATCATAGGTTTATATCAAATGGGAGAGTAAAATATGTTTGATACATTCAATCTATCCTTCAATGCGATTCTCACAGGAGATAAAAGAAACCTGGGTCCCATACTGTGTTATTTCCCTGCGCAAGGCACTTTATCTCAATGCGCTCAGTCTAACCAGCTGTAAATATGGGTACCTGGAAGCTGATGTACGGACCTACATGGTCGCTCTTGGCACTTGTATTCATATTTTTATCATAATATGTTAAAAAGTATGAATCCCAAGTATTATTTATTATTTATCATTTATTATTTATTATCAGTATTTTATCATCTTTAGGTGTCACAAGTGAAGAAAACACTTTACTTGGCCGCTTTTGAACAATTCGAATCAAGGAAACGAATTTGAATTATATGAAATGAATTTGGCACGTTTTAAAAATAATCTTATATATTAATATCAATATATAATTGGTTGTCTTACCTTATCTGTGATATTTCTTAACTTCCCCTTTTCGAAACGTGTTTAAGGGCCTTGAGTCAAAAAAAGTATTAATACCAATAAAAGGCTGAATATCGATCTCTAAGATGACTCATTTTATTGTATTTTTCTGTCACATTTTGCTCCAGTGCAGATGAAAATATCTCAAAGCTACAGTAGCTTGATTAAGGTAAATATAATGTACTATTATCTTATTTTATGAAATACCACTTGCAAGACAAAGACATGGAAATATGCAATTATAGAACGAAAGCGCTATATTTAATTAACTTATGCAAAATTTAATCAATTCCCCATCAATTGTGAAATACTCATAGGTGTTCACACAGAAATGGCCGTCACTGATTTTTGCT
Organism: Steromphala cineraria; assembly: GCA_916613615.1. Lineage (NCBI taxonomy): Eukaryota > Metazoa > Mollusca > Gastropoda > Trochida > Trochidae > Steromphala > Steromphala cineraria. The sequence goes on along the minus strand of OU744737.1, from coordinate 23,164,601 downwards.
TGATACGTTGTTGAAATCTTCTACAACTATGCATTCTCATCAAATGGCCTGTTGATTTTATTCCTATGAATAAATACATATTGGGAAAAATAAGGAAATTTGTATATCTAAAAAACACGTTGCTAGTAGCCCTTTAATATGATGAAAGATTTGAATAAAATCCATGCACTTTTGCCGTGGTTGTGTGGTAAGCTTTATAGTATGTAGGGAAATGTAAAAGTATTACTATCAAATATTTAAAAAACATTTATGATATAACCAAAATAAGCAAATACTCATACAGTGCGTTCATTTACGTTGTAATTCTGTTTGATTGTCTTCAACTAGTATTTTACAATTATTTATTCCTATATGTCAGCCGGGTAAGTTTGGTTTGGTAAGAATTGACTCTTCCCTACAAAGACGGCCAGCGTGTAACGTTGCTAGGACAACCGGACGGGTAGAGCATGATTTGCACGTGCAGTTGTCAATTTCAGATCCCTTGCTGTCAGCTTTGTAGAGACGAGTCAGACTTGAAGAACCAAATTAGAACTTGACTCGAATATGAGTTTGAATTTTTTTTTGGACCTTTTTAATACCTTTGCTTGTAAAACCGATTTTAAAGTTAATTTAGCAAGCCCCACTGACGTCAGTGATATAAAATGTTTCGAATTGGGTTCAATATAATTAATATATGATAATATAATCAATAATAACTTGTATTTGTCTGTCCCTCTTTGTATTTGCCTGTCCATGGCATGAAAATCCCGCTAACTTAAAGGGGCAGTAGCACGTTTTTTGACAATTTTATATTTTCAATTTTTTACTGATAATTGGACCTTAATGCTAAATGTATTACTTTGATCATGTCAAAAATCTCATTACACAAGCCAATCATCCATAGTGAGAGGACAAAGTACGAAGATTCACATAAAATGCATTGGCAGCCATTTTTGTGTGAACACCTTTAATTCATTTTGGGTAATAAAAGGAATCGCATGACTTAACTTTTCATGATAATTTTGATTTATTACTGCTTTATTGAGTTTAGATACATTGTCTTAAGATTGGAACCATTTATTTTCATTTTCCTGACATCACCTTATATTCCCCCTAAAAACGTGCTACTGCCCTTTAAAGAGCCACTCCGTGTGTTGTCAGAGGTCATGTTATATAATATTACGGGGTGGCTCTATAACTGATTAACATGGAAGTCTGGGGATAACTCAAATATGACATAACTATGGTACACCACTATTTATCTAGATCTTTTAGTCCTAAATCATCTTGATTCTTGACAGTTTCACAAATCAAATGTTTTTAATACATTCCTTTCATGGTTGTGCAATAATACATAAAATTAAGCTTACTCATCTAGCACACATGAACTATGTCATTAATTGAACTAATTGCTTTAAAAGAGACTACATGAAAGAATAATTTAATCTGTATTGGGAATATTCATATTATTTGAATATAGTTAAAGACATTTAAGAACAGGTCAAACTAACTTTATTCAATTCAATTAAAGAATCAATCCGAATATTCAAAAATTGTCTATTCATAACTCTCTAATTTCTACACACATAAAGATCTAAAACTAAACTCTAAACTCCTAAACGCAATTTCATAAATATTGTGAATGTACCCCCGTCACGCCGTACATTGCTTATCGCTGTGGGCTGACAATAATAAACTAATCTGAACTAGTTTGAACAATATTTGTTGTCTTGGATGTTGCTTTCATTATGGACCCGGTATTAACCCCTTTAGTGCTAAAGGATCATATATGGTCCTATCCCCAAATAACTTCCAATAATGCCTCATATCCCCAAATATGTTATCCCCAGCCATAACCCAATGAACAGTCCTAGCACTTGAAAAAATCTGTACCGTTTCAAGTTAAAACATTTGTTCATAACCCATGATCGCTTGTCGACTAGAGTTACCTCCCTTGTACCACGTTCGTTTTACCTTTAACTTTCAGCATTGCAAATGGCAGCACGCTTGCTCTGTAGTTTTATTGGTTTTGGTGGTTTTCACATATTCTTCACAAAGCATCTTTCAACTTCAGATTGGAATTATAAAGTTAAAAAACATTTGTCAACTAGATTAGCGTTTGCGGGATACCGCAAAAGCAGAGCAGCCCCGGAACTTGGGGTTTCGCCTTACCCTGTTCCGCCTTTTACAGGCCTCACCAAATTGGAAATTTCTCGTGACCTTGACCTTTGACACTCAAGGTCACACAATCAATGAACACATTTCATTGAGTATAACATTATTGTAATGAAATAAAGTGTTAAAAATTAAATTAATCCATTTTCTCCATATATGTTGACCTTACTGTGACCTTGACCTTCGACAGTTCGTACCCAAAACTTTTTTAAAATGTTGTACTTCTCAAGAGATAATATATACAAAATCTAAACTTCATAGCACAAAAACTTTTCAAGTTATTGTGTTTACAAGGAATTGCAATAACTCATATCTCATGACCTTGACCTTTGACCTTCAAGGTCACACAATAATTGAACACTTTTTATTGAGTATAACAATCATGTATTGATTAAAAGTGATCATAGTTAAAATTAAGCATTTTCGCTAAACCATGCTTAAGTCATGACCTTGCTGTGACCTTGACCTTTGTCAGATTGTAGCCAAAACCTTTTCAAAAAATTTTACTTTTCCAAGGATGATATATACCAAGTTAGAGCTTCATAGCACAAAAACTTTTCAAGTTACCGTGTTTACAAAGAATTTTGTGGTGATTTTATAACTCGTGACCTTGACCTTTGAACTTGAAAGTGAACATGTCATAATGATTCCCTGGAAGTATTAACATTTAGACATGTTCATGAGTTCTGAAAAGCTAAATGGGATAAAGTTATACCCTAATTTAGTGCATTTTGTAATAACTCATATCTCATGACCTTGACCTTTGACCTTCAAGGTCACACAATCATTGAACACTTTTCATTGAGTATAACAATCATGTATTGATTAAAAGTGTTCATAGTTAAAATAAAGCATTTTCGCTAAAACATGCTTACGTCATGACCTTGCTGTGACCTTGACCGTTGACGGATTGAAGCCAAAACCTTTTCAAAATTTTTTACTTTTCCAAGGATGATATATACCAAGTTAGAGCTTCATAGCACAAAAACTTTTCAAGTTATCGCGTTTACAAGGAATTCTTAGAGTGAATACATAGCTCGTGACCTTGACCTTTGACCTTGAAAGTGAACGTGTCAAAATCGTTCCCCCGAGGTATGAGTAGTAAGGTATGAATAAGAGTTCTGGAAAGCTTCGGGGAAAAAAGTTATAGCTAGTAGTACGAGTGCGGCGGCGGCGGCGGCGGCGGCGGCGATGGAAACTTCACAAAAACTGATAGCAGCCCCGTCCTTAGACGGGGCCGCTAATAACCTATGTTAAGATAGTTTCAATATAATAACCACATTTGCACTACTGAACAAAATATCAATAGAGACATTATCGTTTCCGTTAAATATTTCCATCACAACATGTAGGGTCCTTGACCTTAGCCACTGGGGTTATTCTCTTGAAAGCACATAAACATTAAAAATTATTCTTTTCGATTTTGAAAAAAATCCAAAAGTGACCCTACCCCAATTATGTACACATTTTAAATTGTTTCCATGGAAACCAGAAAAATAACAATTCAGAATAACCAAAGTAGCATAAGGCACCACTCCTCCAGTAGTTCTAACCACATATCAAGTCTAGTAAAAATATTTTGAATAGTTTTTAAGTTTTTAAGTAAGGAAACAGACCCTACCCCCCATATATACCTAGTTCAACTTGTTTCCATAGAAACCAGAAAAAAATCAGAATAACTTAAATAGAAAAAGGCACAAGTTCACCACTAGGTCTAACCACATACCAAGTTTAGTCAAACCAATATTGAACAGTTTTAGAGATATGGCCCGGAAATGGTCCTCCCTCTATATGTTCTAAGTTCAAACTGTTGCCATGGAAACCAGGAAAATTATATAATTCAGAATGGCCAAAATAGCAAAAGGCACCACTCCACCACTAGATCTAACCACATACCAAGTTTCATAAAAAAATATTGAATACCTTTTGAGATATGGCCGGGAAAGAGTCCCTACCCCAATATGCACTAAGTACAAACTGTTTCCATGGAAACCAGAAAAATTATATAATTCAGAATGACCAAAATAGCAAAAGGCGCCACTCCAGTAGTAGATCTAACCACATACCAAGTTTCGTTAAGAAATATTGAACGGTTTTGGAGAAATGGTCCGGAAACAAAAGCATCCCCCAATATGCACTAAGTTCAAATTGTTTCCATGGAAACCATAAAAAAATTAAAATTGAGAATAACCAAAATAGCAAAAGGCACGACTCCAGTACTAGATTTAACCACATATCTAGTTTCATTTAAAAATATTGAACGGTTTTGGAGATATGGTCTGGAAACGAAAGCGTTACGGAATTACGGACAGAACTGACAACATTATGTCTTCCGCACAGCTTTGCAGGGGACATAATAAATTTGATACATATTTTTGATAACAGTGCACTATCTTAATAACTTACAAAAATTTATGAATTATTAAATGGGTTTTGATTATAAAAAAATCCCTTGATTTTATCAGTAATTATTTTTATTGTGTGAACAGTAAACAGGGATTTGGAATGACAAGGGGCAAAGGGGTTATTTTAAAATTGAATGAAAACATGAAACATTTAATTTTTAGATTTGTTATTGATATAAGAGCAATAGCCAATTTAATTTTAAGAAAATTTCCAAAAAATCCACAAGGTAGCCAATTGTCTTTCCCAATCCCTGAATGATGATACTGAATTTGAACAAGTGTTCTTATATATTTTATTTCAAATAATATATACAAATAATGTAGCGGATAAAATCATTTGTAAAAATGCTCACTTCCATTTACCTGGAAACTACAATAAATGAATCAACTTCATTATTTGATTTTGATATTGACAATTTGTAAATACTTATATTCTGCTTTTGTTGAGGCTTTAGGGTTAAAATAATCACCCTTACTGGTAATAAGGAAAGAAAAAAATAGAGACATGGGCTCTGTAGATCATCAGACTTTTGATGGAACAGGAGGAGAAGATGAAAATAAGTTTTCAAGGTTTGACTCCTGTGACCCCATTTGGTCACCGAATCTACAATTAAAAATCGTCATCGGCCAAGAAGACTACACACATTTTTCTTTCTGAACAGGAGGAGAAGATGAAAATAAGTTTTCAAGGTTTGACTCCTGTGACCCCATTTGGGGTCATGGGGTCACCAAACCTACAATTTAGAATCCCAATTGGCAATGAGTCAACACACAACTTTTCAGCTCTCAAGACCTTTGGTCATCAGATCACACAATCTACAATATTAGCCAAGGACCTTTTGGAACTGGAGAAGATTACAATAGATTTTTAAGGTTTTGACCCTGTGACTCAATTTGGGGTCAAGAGGTCACAAAACCTAAAATGTAGAATCCTCATTGGCCAAGTAGTCTGCACATCAAATTTCAGCTCTCTAGAGTCATTGGTTCTGGAGAAGAAATCGAAAAAGTGAGAAGTTTACGGACGGACGGACGCTGGACACCATGCCATGCCAGAAGCCCATCGGATCTTTCAGACCTGACGAGCTAATAATCACAGGTACAGTATGCAAGAATGCAATAATATTTATGATTACAGTCTCATCTTTAAGTGGTCTAAACCCCTTTAAAGTATTGTTTTTGTATTAACAGAATGATGAATGTTTATTTTTTATTTGTATCGACTTGTATGTACACTGTTAATTAAAGTCCAGGCAGTGGACAAATTACTATTGTATAATTATTAACCACATTTGATGAATTTTACATTGTCCATTTGTGCCTGTATTCATCTTCTATTTGTTCTTCATATGTTTCCTTCTCTAATCATCCCAACTCTTTTTACAGTCCAATTATGTTACTTCATTTGATGCCAAACTTTGCTATATCTAGTACAAAATCCGAATATGATTTAAAGTTGATTTATTTGAAACGTTGTTTAGAAATTATCTCAATCCTTGGAGACAATACAAAAACTGAAATTATTTAATTTTTCATAAACTAATTATTCATGAAAAAAAACCCAACGTGCATATTTAAGGTTTAATCAACTGTAATCATACAAATCAAATTCCTTTTGGTACAAGAAGATTATCCTATCTCTCGTAATTTAGTAAATAATCTTCAGTAAAATGAATTTTTTGAAGCATTTTAATTTTGAATTGATTTCTTTTTCTGAACAAAATATCTTGTAGACAACTCCTTTAGATCAAACTGTAAGTTGATCATATCTACACTTCATATGGAGAACAGATATGTTGCAGGCCAAATACAATTCTGGCATTATCTAATACAAGCATAGAATCAAGATTTCAATGTTCTTCTTTATGCAATATGTTTTCACATAAAACACATTTTCAGATTGAACTAGTCATTATAGGTGAATATTGTGATAAACATGTTACTTTGTACAAGAACATTTCGAAATGTTAATAAATAATCATGAAATTTACCTAATGTATACAATATAAAACTACTAAATCATAAAAGTAAAGGATACATATTTACAGGGTTTATTAACATAGCAAACAGTACAAAGTTAGAAGTACAATATGTGCAAATTGTTTAAAATGTAAAATTGATTTCATAATGCTCCGAAAATCTCAACTGATATTCCTGTATACACTCCCCATGAAATATCTGTCACAGCGAACCATCTACATAAAAACATTCCACTTGCAATTATCAAAATCAGAAACATTCAAAATAAGGTTTCTTTTAGTTACAAACTATATCTGAGTTCATTCATTTCATAATCTAAAATCTAACTCCTGTTCTCCTCCTCCTCTACATCAACCATCTATCAATATAGGTGAATATTGTATTTAACATGAAACTTTGTACAATAAAATTTCGAAATGTTAATTCTATAAGATAATCATGAAATTGATCTAAGAAGTACAATATGTGTTAATTATTTCAAAATGTAAAAATATGTCTATATTGCCTAAATAATCTTAATTGATATTCATGAATACACATCCCATGGAATATCTATCATAAATCATCTACATAAATATAATTATTAGCACTTGGAAGTGTTGAAATCAGAAACATTTTAAATAAGGCTTGTCTTCGTTTAACAAAATTTGAAATATCTCAGTTCATTTATTTTATAATCTAAAATAAAACTACTGTTTCTACATCACCCGTCTATCAAAAAAGACTTGGAAAGTTTATTTGAATTCAAACACCCGGACAGTGTTAATACCACCTTGACAGTGTGTGACGTAGATTCTTCCTCTCTCGTCCCAGTCTATGCCATCAGGACCACTGATCCCCTCCTGTGATGTCAGCAGGTCTCTCACAAACTCACCACTCTCTCTCAGGACGACGACCTTGTGTCCATCCCAATCCCCCACGAGTATATGTCCTGTAGCAGTGCTTGTGATGCCTCGAAGAGGTTTAAGTGCTCTGTCTCCTGTAGGGGAGTAGTTGAACACCACTTCTCCCTGGGAAGTCACACACACCACAGAATCGGTCACAGGGTCAGATATCAGGATGTTGCCTTGTCTTGTGGTAGAGAGGAAGGAAGGATATTGTATGATCTTCTCTCCATTGTGTACTGGACTGATAGAGCGTATCACGTTCCCACTTCTATCTATGATATCTACACAAGGAGCAGTACGAGAACTTGCCGCCAGTGTTGATGGTGTCAGGGCTGTCTGACTCCTGTACTCCTTCTGTGTTGTTATGGTCGAGTCGAGGGCCAGGTCAGGGGTCACTGACACTACAGCTATTTGTTGAGAGAAAGTAAGTGTAACAGCTATCTTGTTGTTTTCAAGCTTAGCAAGTCGTATTGGGGAACTTTCCATGCTAAGTCGACTGTACTGGTGTTGATTGTTTCTTGAATAGAAGGATTTGATGCATTTGTTTTTGTAGTCAGCGACTATGAGTGTATCTGATCCCTCCACTTCCATTACAACTAAGTCATAAAGATTTGGATCATCTTCATCCTCCTTGGTTCTGCAGTCAACAGTGTGGCTGAGTACAGGTGTAGATACAGTGTCCAGATCAACTCCATCAAGAACTTGAATCTTCCCCAGTGATAGTTCGCTCAGTTCTCTGTCAAGTCTGTCTACATCCTGTGGGAACTCTATCCTAGTCCTCGTCCTTCTCTTCTCCACGTCTCCTACAGACTCTGCAGCCTCGCACTCACTGGACTGGTACAGATCATACATGTCCATCCCTCCCTCAGAGCTCAGAGCCTGGTCTATCAACTCGGACTGTTGTCTGTATACGTCTCGAGCCATGTCTCCTGTCTTGATTTCTGATTTCAGTTGATCCATCTCTTTATCTGTGACCTCAGTCAGTACGTCCAGTAGTTCCTTCTCCTTCTTCTTCACTGCATCAATGACTTGTTTTGCTATAGATTAAATTTGTGACTTGATGGAAGTTTTTTTCTCGTCAACTTCTTTGGATCTGTATTTGAGTGAATCCAGGTTTTCCTCCTCAAATTTGGATTTTTCCACCAATGTTTCCTTCCTCTGTACCAAAGAGCTTCTCATTTCCGGCAGCATGGACTCCAGAGTGACGACCGACTCACACTTCCGGTGGTGGAGGATACAACAGGTCTGACACAAGGTCTTCTTGCAATCTCTGCAGAAGAACTTGACAAACTCTTCCTTATGGTCGGAGCAGGGGACCTTTTATCTCCTCTTGACCTTGACCTCATCGGTCATCTCAGACACGTCATGATGTCGAGATGTAGGACTCTGTCTGTGGGCCTTGTGACAGTTGGAACAGAGAGAAGCATCGCAGATTGAGCACCAACTTACTGCTGGAGTTATCTCCCCTTCAGCATGACACCAATTGCAGTTGGTTGCGTCTGCAAAAGAAATATTTTTAAAATAACCGACCCGTTATTTGCCTTAATAAGATCAAATTTGTTTACCTTTGGTATTGAAAGAATTGTTAATGATTAAAGAGTCACTTCGTGCGTTGTTGAGGGTCACATATACCAACCTTTATAATCATCATTTGATCAAAAAGTATCAACTGTTGCAGGATAGTATTATTCTAAAGCTAATCAAAGTTCTATATTGAGAACAGGAAGGTTTGAGATTGTGATCGAAAACAGGACAATTACATAAGTTAATAAGTCAAAGCAATTTTGGAAACTTTTCTAAAAAACAGTAAGATTGACAGTTATAATTCCTGATTTAAGTGTTCAAACATCAAAATAAGACGTATGAATTTTGGCTTCCACGAATATATATATGATTGTTTTAAGATTTTATTTTAAAGAAGGTATTAATGATATAAAAGCAATTGTGGATTAGTATGTGAGATTTATTTAATAGATATCATGGATTATGTCAATTATGTTCAAATCAAAATAAAGAAAATGTGACCAAAATCATGCAGCATTAGTGTACATTCATCTGCCTACCTTTAGTGCCAGGACCAATATTGTCTAGGAGACCCTTGAGTAGGAGGGTTGGTCTCATCTGCCCCGCCCAATCCTCCACAGGTCGGGAGGGATTCGGTACCCTTGTTAATCTCCGGCAGAATGGACAAGGAATTGACTTGGACCTGATGGCATCAGGTCGGGTTTTGGTGAATCCAACGATGCATCCACCACAGAATGAGTGACCGCAACCCAGAGTGGACGGGTCAGTGAAGACCTCGTGGCAGACAGTGCACGTCAGGAAATGGTCAGTTAGTTTCTTGGCAGTCGCCATCTGAAAACATTAAACATGTAGATGAAAATAATGAAAATAATGAAAATCATTTAGTTTTTAAGAGATTGAAATTTGATGTAAGGATTGAAAAAGACTGATATGAGAAAATTGTCATACACACACTATACACATTGATTCTTAAGCAGACAAAGTTGAGTAAAGGGGTGAAAACATTAACATAAATAACGTCGTAGTCAGTGACAAACTCTATACATTGATGCTTAAGCAGTCAAAACTGTTAAGGGATGACAAAATTAACGTTAATGACGCCAAACACAAATATCTAGATGAGACGGGACGTTATAAACACTGTAAATAAACATGAGTGAAAACCTATCAAAAAGGATGGAAGCGACTTTATCCTAAATGTCACCATTTCGTGTGCAATGTTGTATTCAAGAGGATTTGGCGTGACATCCAATCCTCTCAGTTTACCCTTAATGAGTCTAATGAAATTTCATACTTAGCTCATATTATTTATATAGTTTTTATAATTTTTAGCTCCTTGAACTGATTCCTTTAACGTGTAGCTCCTTAAACTGTTTTATTTAAAATGACCATGGAAAAAAATTGTGTGTTACATTTTTGATTAATAGAATACTTATAATTTAATGTGTAACAAAACTACACTTATAGAAAGATCTGATTAAAAATTTACTTTACTATCACTTAAAGTAAAAATAAAAGAAAATATAATGTAATTGAATGTTGTACATTGTTAGACCAATAGGCCCTATATGTCTGAATCAAAAGTTTAGAAAAACCATTGTCAATGCATACTTACAACTCCAAATTTCAAGATTGACCAAAACGTAATCTTCGATAATCATTGTATTTCCATTCCGTTATTACTAAATCTGCCAATGCTTATAACTTAGCTAGCTGTCTTCTCTCTATATATTGTATTACGAGCATGTAAGGCTGTGTGAGTAAGTAGGTCGGGTAGATCAGTATCAACACAGGACAGAGGTCAGCATTATCAGACAGTTTGTGCAGCGATAAGTATATTAAGTGGGTAATTGTATATGTATACATATCATGCCAATGTATTGATAACGTCACTGGGCGTACAACACATGACGACAATACCAACTCGTCATTGGATGATATCAACTACTTCAGTAAGGAGCTGTTAAAGGTTTTAAACATTGTTCCAATACTATATACTTATTTTCATAAACTTAAAGAATGACTGTTAAATACATTTATTTTAAAGAAATCCTACGATATGAACGGAATCTTACCTACTTTTCAATCTTGAAACAGGTAAATATCTTAAGAAACAAAGCCGATGACTGTAGTCACAATTCCAATCAAGGGAAGTAACTCCGTTAGGTTTATCCTGGAAGTAACGGTTTGTTACTTCCAGAGTTATCATTCTTGCCAGGTGTGATTGGATTATGTTATAATATAATTTGTGTTAATTGTTGCCTATTACATGGCCTTGTTATGACTGGTCGAAAGCACATGTATATTGGCGGGATAAGGCTTTGTATTGTTTATTAAGAGTTAATAAAGATTGGAATTGAGTGACGTTAGTTTTTTAAAATTTAAGGTATCAAACCGTGAGAAACTTGTCAGGAAAATATATGAACCTCTAAATAACCTGCACCATAGTATTCATTGCCAAAATAAACGGCCTCAACACATGAAAATAACCGATGTGGGTTTTAGTTACTCAGAAAAACGAAAAATTGACATTACACAGCATTACACGACAATGTGGCGAATCGTCGCAAGAATTATAGACAATTACAATACAAAAATACGCAATCTTCTAAACCTTCCCTATCATTTGCCAAACACTGATCTGAAAATGAAACTTAAAACCAACAGAGAAGAAATAAGAAGAACATTGACAGCTCATTTAACAACACTGAAACAGTATTTCACATCTTTAACTCTTAATTCCCTAAATCCATGATAACATACTTACCTTCAGTGAAAGTGGGAGCCTACACGATCAAGACGTATGTAGACTCATCCTTCCTACAGAGATACTCCCTCTATCACCTGACTGTGGCTGCTATCATGCTGGCCTTGATTAGTGTACACGCCGACCACGTGACCGGCTGTTTGTTACCTTCAGTGTAAGTGGGAACCTACACGATCAAGACGTATGTAGACACAGCCTTCGTACAGAGATACTCCCTCTATCACCTGACTGTGTTTGTTATCATGCTGTTCTTGATTTGTGGGTTAGTGTACAAGCCGACCACGTGACCGGCTGTTGGTTACCTTCAGTGTAAGTGGGAGCCTACACGATCAAGACGTATGTAGACTCATCCTTCGTACAGAGATACTCCCTCTATCACCTGACTGTGTTTGTTATCATGCTGTCCTTGATTTGTGGGTTAGTGTACACGCCGACCACGTGACCGGCTGTTGGTTACCTTCAGTGTAAGTGGGAGCCTACACGATCAAGACGTATGTAGACACAGCCTTCGTACAGAGATACTCCCTCTATCACCTGACTGTGTTTGTTATCATGCTGTCCTTGATTTGTGGGTTAGTGTACACGCCGACCACGTGACCGGCTGTTGGTTACCTTCAGTGTAAGTGGGAGCCTACACGATCAAGACGTATGTAGACACAGCCTTCGTACAGAGATACTCCCTCTATCACCTGACTGTGTTTGTTATCATGCTGTCCTTGATTTGTGGGTTAGTGTTCACGCCGTCCACGTGACCGGCTGTTGGTTACCTTCAGTGTAAGTGGGAGCCTACACGATCAAGACGTATGTAGACACAGCCTTCGTACAGAGATACTCCCTCTATCACCTGACTGTGTTTGTTATCATGCTGTCCTTGATTTGTGGGTTAGTGTACACGCCGACCACGTGACCGGCTGTTGGTTACCTTCAGTGTAAGTGGGAGCCTACACGATCAAGACGTATGTAGACTCATCCTTCGTACAGAGATACTCCCTCTATCACCTGACTGTGTTTGTTATCATGCTGTCCTTGATTTGTGGGTTAGTGTACACGCCGACCACGTGACCGGCTGTTGGTTACCTTCAGTGTAAGTGGGAGCCTACACGATCAAGACGTATGTAGACTCATCCTTCGTACAGAGATACTCCCTCTATCACCTGACTGTGTTTGTTATCATGCTGTCCTTGATTTGTGGGTTAGTGTACACGCCGACCACGTGACCGGCTGTTGGTTACCTTCAGTGTAAGTGGGAGCCTACACGATCAAGACGTATGTAGACTCATCCTTCCTACAGAGATACTCCCTCTATCATCTGACTGTGTTTGTTATCATGCTGTCCTTGATTTGTGGGTTAGTGTACACGCCGACCACGTGACCGGCTGTTGGTTACCTTCAGTGTAAGTGGGAGCCTACACGATCAAGACGTATGTAGACTCATCCTTCGTACAGAGATACTCCCTCTATCACCTGACTGTGTTTGTTATCATGATGTCCTTGATTTGTGGGTTAGTGTACACGCCGTCCACGTGACGTGAGGTATCAGGCCTTACTTCTAAACACGTTTCCTTGATGTTGTACAAGCATTTTTTTCAGTTAGCTTCAAATACATGTAAATATACACATTTAATTTTAATATGAATAAAGTCTACACTACAATCTAAAAATCTGTGAGTGAATTTGAGATCGAGATTCTTCAAGTTGAATTTGTTGATAGAACACCTCTCTCTCTATCTTTAACAGTGACGCTTATTTTTCTTTGTGCAGTTTCTATAAAGATTAATAATTTTGTGATTTGAAGGTTCTTTATGTGGGATCCACGTAGCTGTGCTACGTGGCATACTGCTTACACCACTAAAGTTTGTTATGAAGTCATTTACATTACAACAGTCGTCATTTCAGTCAAGAGAGGGTAATTATCACATTCCAAGGAAAGAATATTGACTTTCAATTTCAGTTGGATTTTGACAAAAATATACCAAGCAAAAACAGTTATCCTCAGACAGTGAATTGTACATCGAGTGAAGTGAAAGTGAACATTGTTTAATATTTTTGGCCACAAATGTACTTTTTTCTTTAATAATTGACCAATTCCTAGACATAAAACCCCAAAAGAAACTATTCATTTTTAGAATTCAAATATATTCTTAATTTACTTTAGCTAAATGTTAAGTTTTCTGGAAACAGGTCGTCAAAACGTAACTTTTTAATTGTTCATTTCAGAAATTGATTAGGTACGTGATTTTCATGACTTTTGTTGAAAACTAAGAAAACACGTTTTTCTTTGATCATTGTTTCGCACATTCATTATTGAAAGTAAGTTAGCAAGCGATCAATTCACATGTGAGCCAGGTCATATAAAACCACTTTTAAAATGCCTAGATTGACCCCAGAACAGCGCGGCAGGGCCTTGGGTATGAAGGGCATGGGTGCTTCAAATGTTCTTATTGCAAGAACATTCGTCTGTCATCGAAAAACTATAGAAAATTTGATGAAACGTTATAGGGACACGGGAACAACATTAGATAGATCGCGTACAGGTAGACCACGTGTGACGTCACGTAAGGAAGACCAATACTTAAGAACTATCCATCTCCGAAATCGATTCCTGACAGTTGCAGAATCGGCGTCTACGGCTCTCGGGAGGGTGCTTAGTCAATCAACCGTCAGAAGGAGGCTAGGAGCATCAGCTATTCGGGCCCGTCGACCTTATTGTGGCACAACGTTGACACGTAAACATCAACATAACCGATTAATCTGGACAAGACGTGTCCGAAGGTGACAGCTTCGTGATTGGCGAAATGTCATGTCCACCGATGAAAGTGGGTTTTGTTTATATAAGCATGATGGTTTATCGCCGTCAGGGTGAAAGAAACGCTCCAAATTGTTTGCAGAGGTCCAGGCACACGGTGGGGGAAGTGTGATGGTTTAGGGCAGTATCCGAGGAGAAAACAAGCCGCAATTTGTAATCATTATGGATAACATGACTGCGCAAAGATACATTGATCAAGTTCTTCGTCCTGTTGTGTTGCCATTTCTTCAGAATCACCCGAGAACTTTGTTTCAACATGATAACGAGCCTGCACATTCAGCAAGAGCAGTGTCAACATTCCTGGACAACAAAAACGTCAACGTCTTGCCGTGGCCGTCACGTTCTCCTGATCTCTCTCCAATTGAACACATGTGGGACTGCCTAGGGAGGCTAATCAGGAATAGAGCAAACCCTCCAGTCAACCTGAGGCAACTGGAACAAGCCGTACAGGATGAATGGGGGAACATCCCTAACGCCACCGTCAGACGTCTCAAGACATCAATGAGACGTCGAGCGTTTGCCTGCATAACAGCTGAAGGTGGACATACGAAGTATTGATGACAATGGACTCCATATTCCATACATTCATTAACATATGATCAGGAACTTCGATTTCTAAAAAATTGAAATTAACATTTCACACCAGTGTTAATAAAACGGTTTCTGGCTGTAAGAAGTTAGATGATGTGCAAATGATTCAGTATTAGATAAGATGTTGTTAGGATAGAAAACCGTGTCTTGCTATTTTTCAATGAAAATTTGAATGAGTGGATAGTTTCTTTTGGGCTTTAGTGTATATACCGGTTCAGAAAAATGTTGCTAGTAATCTATAAATCAGTCCACTGTGTGACCTTCAAGTAGACATACTCAATTTCTTTTATTATGATTTTAAATAGTGAAATATGACTGTTATTTTGCACAAAATGGTGATATACATTACTCAAAACGACAGTTCTCTGAAATGAAAGTAATTATTTGCCAAAGTATTTTCAAGCTTATATACTGATAAAAAAGTTGTTTCACTTGTTCTAAGTGAACTTTAAAAATGTTCTAGACAAGAAACCACAATCTCAAACTGAAAATATTGATAGGCAAATTGAACGACTTTTTGTTGATATATATGTATTAAGTAGAAGTAAAAGGTTTATACAAAAAAAACTATTTATTCATATGTGACAAACATACAGTGTTTGAATTGAAAAATTTACATCTGAAGACGAAGTTTATTTGGGCCTTATGTTACAAACTAAATAAACCCCAAATCGGCAATTTATCCTTAAAATTTTATTTGGTTTTGATAATTTAAGCTACAAAATATCTAATATGCTGATTGACGTTCATATCTCATCACTGGACTTGCAAATATATCCATTTATGCATAATATCTCTAAAATGCTTGATTTTATGGAAAAATCAAGAAAACATCTCAAATACGTTTAATATTGGAAATAATGCATCCAATTAATCTACCTATCAGTTACAATACCTAATAAACACTATCGAATATATCTCCCTGTCAGCTTATGACAAGGTTTCAAAATAACGTTTGCGAGCGCCACTCGAGCAACATTGTTGTTTTCGATCAAAATCCTGACTTTAAAGGGCATTAATTTCGCTCTAATGTACTGATTGACCTTTAACTTGTTATTGTCAGTTAATGGTTCCCAAAATAATAACATCGATTTCAAAATTTGACATATGTGATCTTATCAACATACTCAGTGTCTTTTAAATCATATTTTTATTTTTGCCTTAACAGAAACTGTATAACAGTGTCTCAGAGACTTTGTGTAATAGCTTTTGAAAACATGACTGGAAATTGTTTTTATCGATTTGAAGAGCCACGCCGTGAGTTTAATTACATATTGTTTTACATCAAGGTCACGAGGGCACACATCCCGTTAGACTTAAGCATTGAAGTTCATCATTATCCTGCGTGGCTCGGCCATGGGTGGGTTACCTGGTTACCTGGTGGAGCGCGGTGGTGTAGTGTGGAGCGCGGTGGTGTAGTGGTTAGCGTGCTGGCCTATCACGCCAAAGACCCGGGTTCGAATCCAGGTGGAGACACCAAAGATTTGTGACCTGGGCTACACCGTGTTGTGTCCTTGGGCAAGGCACTTCATCCACATTGCACTCAGTCTACCCAGCTGTACAATTGGGTACCTGAATACGGGAAGTACGGACCTATGTGGTCGCGCGAAGCGCTTAGTAGCGGCTTTGAAAGTACAATTCCTTCAGGGTGATAATGTACAGCCAATGAGCAGTGCTTGCACTGGATATTAGGCTTAAAAATGTTCATTATTTCATCGCTTGATTAGCTAAAAGTGTGAAGGCTGCTATTTGAATGTAATACTATTAGGAACATTTCGCCCAAGAACGACGAATAAGACTTGTGATTTCCTTTCTTAGATATCATCCTCTGATGTTCTCGATATATGTTTTCTCTATGATCGATACGAACTCAAATGATGCTTATGATGACAAGAAACTGACTAGAATTGCATACTTTGTTCATATTCAACCTCATTTAACAAATGTGATATTTATTTTTATCCCTCAAAATTTTAAAACTGATAGAACTTTAATCAAAAACCATTTCAGCAAAAACAGTACTAGTGTAGTAATATTGGTAGTAGTAGTAGTAGTAGTAGCAGCAGTAGCAGTAGCAGTAGCAGTAGTAGTAGTAGTAGTAGTAGTAGTAGTTGGTGTGAATAGAACAAACAACTGAGCCGTGGATTTCTTCTAATTATTCTGTGTATTACTTGTAAGTTGTACAAGATGGGTGATGTTATAACACAGAAGCATAGAGCTTGAAGAATAATTCTGAAACAAAGGAAAGATACTTTGAGTCAAAAGATCAAACAATACAACTCTCAAACTCACTGAAGCGTACATAAAAGAACCACTAAATTTACCAGTTATCTGTACACTCATATTTCAACACTTCGCAATGACCTAGATTTATACTCTGGAGTTTGAGAAATATCTATACTCTTACTCTTGTCACAAACAGATTATCTGTTAATTAGAATAACAAACAATTGAGATAACTCTAAAACTCAATGCCATCAACATCGGGCAACAACAGTTACTCTGCCAATTCTTGGAAGGCGAGTTTACTTCACTTACAGGGGTGAAAGGTAGTTATAACAAACTGACAATAAAATATGCTTGAAATAAGATGATGCCTTTTAAGCTAAAATACTCTGACACTTTGTAAAACCTGATGAATACATTCAACAAGTAAACACACTTGAAAATAGGGCTCTTACTTCAATGATGCGCTTTTCGCATAACATTACCCCTATTATTTATGAACATGGAATCGTCCGAAAATTACCGCGGACTTGAATAAACATCAATTTCAAGAAAAACACTTAATATTTATGAGCGTAATAGTGACCACATTGATCTAGAACATGTGTAAATATATATACCTGAAGGTTTGATCTCACGGCCAACATATTTGGCGTTAACTCATCAATTTTGACATTTGACCACTGTTTGCCCGCCATGCGGTCCAAAACAAAGGGAGCATTCCATAACCGGAAGCGCAATTTTAAATGACGGTAAATAAGGGAGTGGCTCATTATTTGATAATGCATATGAGCGAAAAATGATCTCTTGCACAATTAAACAGATTCAATCCAACCCTCCACCCAGCCTCAAAGTGTCACATTTAAGCAAGAACATTCTCAATGATGAGGCAACACTGCTGAACGGATCGCTTATATTGTCCATGTTGTGTCTTCACTTGGACATTCCTGACTACACCATCCTTTCCAGGAAACACATCAGTCACTCGGGCTAGGTTCCACTTTCCTCTCTTCACATTGTGATCAATGAGCAGCACAATGTCATCAATCTGGAGTTGTCTCCCTTTGGAGATCCATTTGGTCCTTCTCATCAGGGTTGGGAAGTATTCTCTGACTAGTCTCTCCCAGAACTGCTGAACCAGCTGCTGCACATACTCGAACCTTTTACGCAGATTGGTCGATTCACTGAATGGTCCCTGTGGAGCATCACATGTCGCTCTCCCAATCATGAAATGATTTGGCATGATTGGTTGCAAATCATTTGGGTTGTTTGCCGACATGCTCAGTGGCCTGGAATTCAACAAGGCTTCAATCTCGGCGAAGACTGTTGACATCTCGTTCCAGGACAAGATTTGTTCTCCCACTACTACTTTCAATGCTCTTTTCACCTGCTTTATGAGACTCTCATATATCCCTCCTTGATGAGGGCTCAAGGGTGTAGAGAATTTCCATCTCAGATTATGAAAACTGCTGAAGTTCTCAATCTCTGCCCGTCCCTCAACAATCAATTTCCTCAACTCTTTTTCTGCACCAACAAAACATGTACCATTGTCTGATAACATTGTCTTTGGCCATCCATGATGAGACACGAATCTTCTGAGTGCATGTAAGAATGCTTGTGTTGAAAGGTTTTCAACTATTTCCAAGTGTATGGCTCTCACTGTCGCACAGGTAAATAGCGCTCCCCATGCTTTAATCGTCTTATTCCTGCCATACTTCAGATTAAAGGGGCCAAATAGGTCCACTCCGGTTGTCGTGAAAGGCGGTGAAAAGGCCTTCAGTCTTTCTGGAGGCAAGTCTGCCATCAGTGTTGTGTGAGGAGGCTTCCTCAACTTCCGGCATACGACACATTTGTTCACTATGTTCTTCACCACATTCCTGCCACGGATAACCCAGAATCTGCGTCTACTCTCACTTAATGTCCTCTCTGCTCCAGCATGGAGTACCTTTGCATGCACCTCATTCAGGATAAGTCTTGTGATGTGACTCGATGGTGGCAGCAACATAGGGTGACGCTCATCATAAGACAAGGGAGTGTAACGCAGTCTTCCACCGACTCGTAGAATCCCGTTGTCATCGAAGGGAGCTAGGTCAGCACATGTCTCTGTCACATTGAGAATCTCTGACTGTGCAGAATGTACCCAGTAGTACTCTGCTCTCTGTATTTCAATCGGCTGAAGAACCTCTTTTTCTCTCTCTTGTAAGGTCTGTCCCTTTACCTTGTTCTTCAAATTCTCTACAAATCTCAAGCAGTATGCAGTCACTCTCAGAAGTTTTCGCCATGAGGAGTAATTCTCACTGTTGATGACAGATTCTCCCTCTGCTTCCCTCCGAGTCTGCATACCCAGACATTGCGGCCATGTTTTCCTGTCTTCGTTCTCATCAATTTCTTTTGTCACCTTCTTCATACAATCCTGATCGGGCCATTGTTCTTTTGACAGTTGGAGAAATTCTGGTCCATGGAGCCACCGATAGGATATATCTCTTGCCTTGATTCCCCTGCTGAGATCATCTGCAACATTTTGTTTGGTAGGCACATATCTCCAGCATTTGTTGTCCCATTCTCCTTGTATCTCTGCTATTCTGACAGCAACAAATGCCTTCTTGGAACTTGACTCTGATTGCAGCCATTTTAGAACCTATTGAGAATCTGACCAAAGGAAAACTTCTGGTTTGTCTCTCAACTCTGTGTGTAGAGTTCTTGCTAGCCTGGACGCAAGTAGAGCCGCCATCAACTCTAACCTTGGAATAGTGGTTTGACGAAGTGGTGCAACACGTACCTTTGCTGCAACTAGTCTGACACTTGGTCCATTTGGGGTTGGCCATAGTAGATACGCACATGAACCGTAAGCAGTCATGCTTGCGTCGGCAAACACATGCAGTTCTGAGGTACCTACAGTCACTGTTGGTTTCAGACATCTTGGGAACTGTATGAAGTTCAGTCTCTCTAAGTCATCGAAGATTTCTGACCATATCTGACACATTTCTTCTGGCAATCGATCATCCCAATCGAGGTGTTTCATTTTCCATATCTCTTGCATTGCGATTCTCGCTCTGATGGTGACAACTGATGCAAGACCAAGAGGATCGAATACCGTGGCTATTTTAGACAAGACTGATCTCTTTGTATAGTAGTCCTCGGAGCAGTGCTTCACTGTGAAATGCAATGAGTCTGTTCCACGACACCACGAGACACCAAGGGTCTTCACTTTGTCATCCTTGTCTCCTGTTATAGCTGTGAGCTTCTGTCTGTCATCAGATTTCTCTTCTGAAGATTGCCACTCCTTCACCTTGAAACTTCCTGTCGCCAGCACGGTGTCTAGATCTGCTCTCAACTTCACTGACAAGTTTTCATCATCACATGAGTGGATCAAGTCGTCCATATATCTATCTCTCTGCAGAATCTCAGCTGCACCTGGAAATCTGTCCTTATTTGTTTCTGCGATCTTCCTCATAATAAAGTTGGCCATTTCAGGGGATGACTTGTCTCATAATGTCACGCGTAGCAACCTGTATACCTTTGGCTTTTGATTCAAGTCCATATCCCTCCAAAGATATCGGTGGAGATGAGTGTCTCTCTCGGGTAGACAAATCTGCAGGAACATCTTGCTGATATCTCCTACGAATGCTACATGCTTTTCTCTGAATCTAATCAAGATTCCGAACAGGTCTCCCAGGGTTGATGGTCCCTTGTGAAGGAATGAGTTCAGTGACATTCCATTGTATGAGCACGCTGGATCAAACACAACTCGAAGAGGTGTGCTCGCCTTGTCAAGTCTCACGACCCCATGATGTGGCAAATAGTATACAGTCTCTTCTTGTGTATCTTCCTCTACTCGTTCACTCCAACCATTCCTCTCATACTCTTTCATGACCTTGCAGTACATCTCTGCCTTTTGTGGATTCTTTAGAAGACCTCTCTCCAATGATGTCAATCTCTTCTCTGCCAAAGTGTAGTTGTTTGGCAAATCTCTTGGATCCTTCATCCATGGAAGGCCGACTGAATACCTTTTATCCACAAGCTTGCATGAGGACTCAAACATCTCCAAAACCTCTTGGTCCTTCGGTGATATCTTTTGGCATTCACAGTCTGGAGCCTGTACCCCCACTGTCTCCAGGTTGTACATCTTCTCAATGTCAATGTCTATCTTCTCGCAGAACCCAATGGAGAGTTTAGATCTTGTCTCTTTGTAGTCCGATCCCAGTACTGCCCAACCAAGCCGTGTTCTCTTCGCCACCGGTTCAAACTGCAACCCTTCTCTCACTTCCTGCTCGGCGTGTATATGGCTGTACTGCACTCCAAGTATCATGTCGACCGGTCCATATCTCTGATGAAAGCATATATCATCAAGGTGCCTGAATGATTTCAGCCATGTTGTATCTAACGGTGGGACATCACACACTGTTTTGTCTATCTCATTTGCCTCTATCTCATACTCTTCCCCTCCATGCATTGGGGAAATCCAAAATTTCAACCTTCTGCTATTTCGCTCTCTGTGGCTATCTCCTCCAACCACTAGCAAGTCCAGCCCTGCTCTCTTTCCCTGGAGTCCTAGGGATCTTGCGAACTCTGAGCGGATGACTGTAGTTCCTGCTCCACTGTCCAACAACACGTTTCCATCCTTGAATCTTCCATTAGGAGCTCTAAATTTCACCCGAACGACTGGTAGGATGCTGGCTTTGTCGAGCACAGACTGTGCTCCCCCTGCACTCTGTGGAGTACTGTGTAATAGAGGGTGGTGTGTCCTCTTACAGCCCCCTTCAGCACATGCTGCCTTTGATCTGCAATCTGTTGTCCTGTGACCTCTCAATAAACATGAATAACATAGCCTATTATCTCTAACAAATGCTACCCTATCACTAACACTATATGATTTGAACATCTGACAGTCAGTAATCCTGTGTGGTGACAGGCACACATAACAACTTGGCTGTCTCTGCATCTGCATCTGCTGAGCTGCATGTATCCCCTTTCTGCTCTGTATGGGCTTCATGCTGTCTCTGACTTTAGGAGTTGACCTTTCTATATCTCCGAAATCTGGGTCGAAGTCTGCTCGTACTCTTTTCCGCAGGAATTCGCTGATGTGCTGCAGTGTGGGAGTGTCTCCCCTCTCTCGAATGTTGGACGCTACATTCTTCCACTTGGGGATCATGTCATCTGGTAGTCTTCTGATGATCATTCTGAGGGATTCAGAGGCGTTGACATCTGACATGTGATTAAGTCTCTTCAATGTTGCAAGACAGTTGATGATATCAGTAGAGAATCTTCTCAAGCCTTCCCTGTCATTGCTTCTAATCACTTCACCCTTGGTGACCTTGTTGATGAATGCCCTCGTGATAACACTTGGCTGTCCAAACTGCTCCTTGAGGGTCTTTGCTAATCTTAGAAATGCTTTTGGTGGGGGTGTTATGGTCTATGTGAAGAAATATCTGAGTTTCAAAAGACACTTTCAGTTAGAAAACAAATTCGATGAAACAATTTGGCTAGAAATATATTTACCACAGAAGTCTATCATGCTCTGTGCCGCTTATAGACCACCAGACAAAAACGGAGAATTTTGGGAAAGATTAGAGACTTCAATTGAAAACGCACTTGATTATTCGTCTAAAATTGTGATAGTTGGTGACTTGAATGAAAATCTTTTATCAGATAAACTTACCAATTTGAAAGAGATTATGAACAGAAAGGCATTAAGTAATGTCATAAGGGATCCAACACGTATCAGTAGGACAAGTAAAACTCTTTTAGATCCTATTTTAATCAGTAATGACATCAATGTCTTTGACAGTGGCGTATTTGATTTCAGAACAGGCATCAGTGATCACAGAGGTACATTTGTTGCCATAAACACAGCTATTTCAATGTCTCAATGTTATACCAGAGAGGTATGGTGTTATGAGCGAGGTGATTATGAGCTTTTGAACAGTTATATTAGTTGTACAGATTGGAATAATCTGATAACTAACGGGATAAACATTGATGAAGCAACTAGCATATTTTATGATCGTCTAGGAACATATATTCAGGAATGTATACCATCTAGAAAAGTAACAATTAGACCAAACGACAAACCATGGTATAACTCTGAAATACGACGAGAATCCCGAAAACGCAATCGTTTAAGAAAAAAGGCTAAAAGAACAAATAGCAAAGAGGATATACTATTGTATCGAAAGCAAAGGAATAAAATAAACAACATGAAGTGTTATGCAAAGGAACAGTACCTTTCGAACCTTGATGAATTTATTACTGAGATAAGCAAAGAAAACAAACCATCTTATTGGAAATTATTAAGGAACCTTATCAAAGAAACAGGAAGTATGAATCCTATTCCTTCATTACGAAATGAAACGGAAAATACCCCAAGTATTTTCTCAGACTTTGACAAAGCAGAAGCATTAAACTCATACTTTGCGTCAATATGCGAGATAGATGATACAAATAAGGCCCTTCCTTTCTTTAAATTGCGTACAACCAGTACACTTGATCATATCGTGGTAAACGAACGTGAAATTGCTGATATCATTAAATGCTTGCAGGTAAACAAAGCGAGTGGACCTGATCGCTTAAGTCATAAACTTTTGAAATCAATTGCGGAATCAGTTAGTAAACCCTTATGTTTGTTATTCAATAAATCATTATCGTCAGGTGTATACCCCGATAAATGGAAAGAAGCACACGTTATGCCGCTTTATAAAAAAGGAGATAAATCCATTTGCAGTAATTACCGACCCATTTCCTTGATTAGTTGTTTGGGAAAGGTTTTTGAGAGAACTGTCTTGAAATATTTTTCAAATTACTTGCTCGACAATAAGTTGTTATACAAATACCAATCCGGATTCCAGACTGGACATTCTACAACACACCAATTGATAGAGCTATATAACAATATTTGTTATGCGTTAGATAAGCGGGAAGACTATTGTATGGTATTTTGTGATGTTTCAAAAGCCTTTGACAGAGTGTGGCACAGAGGTTTGATACATAAACTAGGAAGTTACGGTGTAGGTGTAGGATTACTTAAGTGGATACATTGTTATCTCAAAGGTAGGACTCAAAGGGTTTTTCTAAATGGATCGTTATCTAGTTCAAAAACTTTATCTGCGGGAGTTCCGCAGGGATCAGTCCTGGGTCCCTTCCTATTTATCGTGTATGTAAATGATATCGCAGATGAACTAGATTGTGCTGCACGCTTGTTTGCTGACGATACGTCAATGGGGATATCATCAATTGATCACAAGCTTATGCAAGATGCGCTAAATAAGAATCTCCAAACGTTATCATGTTGGGCTAAACGATGGCTTGTGGCCTATAATCCCAGCAAAACAGAAGCTGTTCTATTTAGTTTAAAAGGTAAAAATGCAATTTTAAACTTAACTTTGGAAAATCAGAATGTATGTTTTAAAAATTCTCACAAACATCTTGGGATAATATTTGCATCCGATTGTAAATGGAACAACCATATTGACAGCATTGTAAAAACAACTTCCTCAATGGTTTCATCTATGAGAAAATTAAAGTTTATGTTAAACAGAGAAACACTTAATAAGATATATATAGTATTTGTAAGACCCCATCTTGAATACGCTTGTGAATTGTGGGATGGCTGTTCGTTAGATTTATCAGATAAAATTGAAAAGGTCCAATTTGAGGCGGCCAGAATAGTAACCGGTCTTCCTAAATATGCTTCTCGTGAATCATTACTTTTTGAAACAGGGTGGCAATCTTTAAAAGATAGAAGAAGTCATCGCAAAATGTCTTTATTTTATAAAATATACAACAACAATGCCCCAGCGTACCTTTGTGATCTCATGCCCCGGGCTGTTGAAACTAAGACCAATTACAACCTTAGAAACTCGCGAGATCTCTCTCTGTCCCACGCACGCACATCTCTTTACAGTCAATCTTTCTTCCCATCATGTTCACAACTCTGGAATAACCTTCCAATGCACATAAGAGAAGCTGACTCCATTAAAAGTTTCAAATCGTATATATCACAACGTAAGTTTAAAGCACCCGCGTATTTCTCATTTGGTAAAAGAAAAACCAATATAATTCATACACAGTTGAGATACTCAAATAGTAGATTAAACGATGATCTTTATAGAATTGGACTTGTAGACAACCCGGGATGCAATTGCAAAGCTGATTTTGAAAACACTAATCATTTTTTCATGGAATGTACTAGATATTCCAATATAAGATATCAAATGCTTTGTAATATTAGCAAAGCATTTAATAATAGAGTAATTATAAATGTTGACTTATTATTAAATGGCCGCACAGACCTTTCTTATAATGAAAATATTATAATTTTTCGAGAAGTTCATAAATATATATCACTCTCTGAAAGATTCGATAATTAGGAACATTTTCTCTTTAAGCTTGTACCAAAATCAGATTGTGACTTTGTCTCTATTTCCCCGTCTGTACTCTTGTATATATGTATATATACCGTAATCCTGTATCCTTCGTTATTTTCAATGTACATAAACATGCATTATTATGTTTCAATATTATATGTAAGCACTGTACATAGGAGAGGGTTTCACTAAGTTGGATAACTTGTACCCAATCCTTTCACTTGAATAAAAATGTTTAAATCAAATGAGGGTCTTTAACGCAGTCGCGTACATGATGCCACTTGATCCCAACCCCAACACAGCTGCCTTGGCCTGCCTCGTCAGTAGCATTTTAAGTTGCGCCATCCTGAGGTTGTCCGAAATATTCGGCTTGTCATGTATGTGAACTTTGAAACTTTCCACAAATTCAACATACTGAAATGGACTGCCATCAAACTCTGTCAACTGGATGTTGGGTATTTCCTTTCTTGCCTCAACTCTGAATAAGGCATCAGCAACAGAAATGTCTTTGAAACTTACATCAGGAGATTTGGTTTCTTTGAATTCCTCAAGGTTGTCTATCCATGAGTCAACTCCATGATTATCACTGATGTTCACTGTTTGTATTTGAGATGCAAGTTCTGAAATGTTCTTCGCTGATGAGACACTGTTAATAACCTCAGTGTCATTTCTATTTCCTTCACTCAAGATGCTGTCATCTGGATCACTTGGTGGATCTGCTCTTTCTATCTCTTCAATGGGATGCTGTCTAGTTGTACTTCTCGTCTTGATCTTCTCAACCTGAGGCATCGCTCTGAATGTAGACAAATAGTCCTCCATTCTCTCCTCTATGGTATACACATCATTTGTGATTTCACTTTCCCATTTATCTAGACGAGTGTTGTTTGCTTCATCAGAATCATACAATTCAGAGTGTAACTCTAGGGCAAGATTTAGATCCTTCCTCAAGTCATCTTTGATTTTCACAGCTCTTCTCTCTGTTAAATCTTTCTCTTTGATACTGTCTCTTATTCTATTTATAGTCCTTGTTATTCTACCTCTTAATTTCTTTCTCTTAGATTTTATCTCCTTAATCCTCTCACTGACACCATCTTCTGAAGCAATTTTCATATCACCAGAAGGGTTTTCTTTCTCTGTTAAATCTTCAGTCTCTTCATCCAAATGTATTTCTGCCTCAATTTGATACTCTTGCTCTGAGTTTGCCATCTCTAGTTCAATGTTCTTTACCAAGCACTTTTAATGTTTTAAATGTTCACAAAATGTTCATAGAGAATAATCTAAGTTAATAAAATTATGATCCATATTTTCAGGAACTTCACTCTGACACTTCACTTAGATTCTCATAGAAATTGCTTCATAAAGTTCTTCATTAAGTCTTCAGATTTTTGACATCAAGCTTCAAGAAACTTTGACTTCAAACTCTTCAGAAACTTGATTTCAAACCTTCAGAAACTTTGGTGTGAATAGAACAAACAACTGAGCCGTGGATTTCTTCTAATTATTCTGTGTATTACTTGTAAGTTGTACAAGATGGGTGATGTTATAACACAGAAGCATAGAGCTTGAAGAATAATTCTGAAACAAAGGAAAGATACTTTGAGTCAAAAGATCAAACTATACAACTCTCAAACTCACTGAAGCGTACATAAAAGAACCACTAAATTTACCAGTTATCTGTACACTCATATTTCAACACTTCGCAATGACCTAGATTTATACTCTGGAGTTTGAGAAATATATATACTCTTACTCTTGTCACAAACAGATTATCTGTTAATTAGAATAACAAACAATTGAGATAACTCTAAAACTCAATGCCATCAACATCGGGCAACAACAGTTACTCTGCCAATTCTTGGAAGGCGAGTTTACTTCACTTACAGGGGTGAAAGGTAGTTATAACAAACTGACAATAAAATATGCTTGAAATAAGATGATGCCTTTTAAGCTAAAATACTCTGACACTTTGTAAAACCTGATGAATACATTCAACAAGTAAACACACTTGAAAATAGGGCTCTAACTTCAATGATGCGCTTTTCGCATAACATTAACCCTATTATTTATGAACATGGAATCGTCCGAAAATTACCGCGGACTTGAATAAACATCAATTTCAAGAAAAACACTTAATATTTATGAGCGTAATAGTGACCACATTGATCTAGAACATGTGTAAATATATATACCTGAAGGTTTGATCTCACGGCCAACATATTTGGCGTTAACTCATCAATTTTGACATTTGACCACTGTTTGCCCGCCATGCGGTCCAAAACAAAGGGAGCATTCCATAACCGGAAGCGCAATTTTAAATGACGGTAAATAAGGGAGTGGCTCATTATTTGATAATGCATATGAGCGAAAAATGATCTCTTGCACAATTAAACAGATTCAATCCAGTAGTAGTAATAGTAGTAGAAGTAGTAGTAGTAGTAGTAGTAGTAGTAGTAAAGTAGCAGAAGTAATAGTAGTAGTAGTAGTAGTAGTAGTGGTAGTAGTAGTAAAGTAGCAGAAGTAGTATATGAATATTAAAAGAAGTATTAGTTAAAGTAGTAGCAGTAGTAATGGTGGTAGTAGTAGTAGTAGAAGTAGTAGTAGTAGTAGTAGTAGTAGTAGTAGTAGTAGTAGTAGTAGTAGTAGTAGTAGCAGCAGTAGTAGTAGTACTATAGCAGTAGCGATCGTCATAGTTTAACAACGTCCGGCTCGGCTCGCCGATGGATGGGTGTCCCTTGATCATTGTTAGATAAACTGAGCGTTTCACTGATGAACCCTCTCCAAAGCTGACTCAACAATAGTAGTAGTAGTAGTCGTAGTAGTAGTAGTAGTAGTAGTAGTAGTAATAGTAGTAGTAGTAGCAGTAGTAGTAAAGTAGCAGAAGTAGTATATGAATATTAAAAGAAGTATTAGTTAAAGTAGTAGTAGTAGTAATGGTGGTAGTAGTAGTAGTAGTAGTGGTAGTAGTAGTAGTAGTAGTAGTAGTAGTAGTAGTAGTAGTAGCAGCAGCAGTAGTAGTAGTACTATAGTAGTAGCGATCGTCATAGTTTAACAACGTCCTGCTCGGCTCGCCGATGGATGGGTGTCCCTTGATCATTGTTAGATAAACTGAGCGTTTCACTGATGAACCCTCTCCAAAGCTGACTCAACAATAGTAGTGGTAGTAGCAGCGATCAAAGAAGTTCCACAACATCCAGCTCGGCTCGCCGATGGACGGGTGAACCTGATTCATTCACCCCAACCCCCGTCAAAAAAATTTGCCTTTGTAGGGATAATTGAAACATATGACTTTAATCTGAACTCCTTTCTACACATAATACAGCACATTTCAAAAGCGAAATTTCTAAGGCACAGTAAATGATTTTAAAAGCCTAACGGAAGACTGGTTGCTAAAGCTACTATAAATATATCTGTATAGATCATTACGGGTTTTAATGACAGTCAACGTAAAAAGAAAACCTTGAATATTATACTAACATTTATTATTACTCATTCATGAAGAACACATTAATAGATATAGTAATGATATGTAGAATATATTGGAAACGTTTTGATAGCTAACTTTAAGCAAAATGAAAAACTGACTTGAAAATGGGATCGAAAACAAGATCTAAGATATGAAGAGTTTCGATCCATTTTTTTGCCTGCTTGGCGCTGATTGGTTGAAAGCGTTTCCGGATCGAAATCCAAGTTGTCTTGCCCCTGATCTCGAGCCGCTTTTAGCCTGGTAGGTTTTGTAGGTGTGCAATCAACAATGGATGGAAATATTCAATGGAATATGATTAGTAGAAACTGGGTGCTGAACCCTCTCTTACCAAACTGTCTTGCCTCCAGTTGTTCCACCTTCCATATACATTCATTCTCAATCAAAGTGAACAATCGAATATGTGTATTTCACGGAAATAGAAAGTTACTATAGAAGTCGTTATTGGTGTTGTGTGAAGGTATCATACAATATGATTATGACGTTTTATTAAGTAATTCCAATCAGGTTTCCTGTTATCGCTGTTTAAACATGAAATTTAACATTTTAAAGCTAATTGTAACGAAAGGTGAAACCATATCAATCCACTTCTAGAATACATCTGACCATAATGTCAAGTACGTTACAAATACGAAGTCACCCTTTATTCAGTTTGTATCTATGCTTTTGCAACCTGATATGATGGCCGAAACGGGCCATCGCTCTTTCGCCCTTTGATTTAAAGGCGATAAAGCGATAAAGCGATATTGGTGAACGACAAAGCGATATTGGTGAACGACAAAGCGATATGGCCGAACGACAAAGCGATATCATCGAACGACAAAGCGATATGGCCGAACGACAAAGCGAAACGGCCGAACGACAAAGCGAAATGGCCAAACGACAAAGCGATTTGGCCAAACGACAAAGCGAAATAGCAGACGACAAAGCGATATAGTAGCACGACAAAGCGATATAGTAGCACGACAAAGCGAAAGAGCGATAGAGCGATAAAGCGAAAGAGCGACAAAGCGATATATCTTAACGACAAAGCGATAGAGCGATAGGGCGATAAAGCGACAGAGCGATAAAGCGAAAGAGCGACAGAGCGATAAAGCGAAAGAGCGATAAAGCGACAGAACGATAAAGCGAAAGAGCGATAAAGCGAAAGAGCGATAAAGCGAAAGAGCGATAAAGCGAAAGAGCGATAAAGCGAAAGAGCGATAAAGCGAAAGAGTTATATAAATCGAAGACGAGGCTTTCAATGATATTTTACATAATCGAAGATTCGCATACAGGATAATGAAACTGCTTATCGCCTACCGATTGAAATTCATCTTTATGGATACGTATTTATAAAGAAAATGAAAAAGCAAATTCCTCAAACAAAAACATATTTACTTGACAAATAAACTTACAGTATATTTCATAAAGGATATAAAGAATGCATTTTATTTGTTATAAATGATGTTATCTTTCATGAATTGAGATAATGATGCAAATCGAAATATTGATCTATCTTGTTTTGCGACCTTGCGATTGTAGTTCTAGATTTTTCTCTTTATAGATGTATTAAGACTTACAGAATGCCGTTCATAGGTTCGGTTTTAAAGAATTCTCAATATTTATAAACTAAATATGAGCAATGTTTAATTAGCAAGCGATAAGATTGTCAATCTGTAAATCATAACAGGCACTCACCGTAGAACATAAAAGATTTTTCATAACATATATGACATACTGACTGTGCATATTATGTACGTTGGATAATTAGGTTTTGAAAGTATAACACATAATTGAAATGGATATGCTTAATTCCTTGTTTCGGAATATCTCTTTTAGCAAGGGTTCCTAGTAACAATTGTAACTTATCATATCTTGGATTTACAGTATGATTTTTTTAAATATCATTCTCTGTGTTTTAAGAAGTATGGATATATTACTAGATTGTTGTTCAGTCATGTATTTATGTTTGCGTTTTTATATGGAATTTACTTATCAAAAGAAATAACACTGATAACATTTCATAATGTACGAACTACAGGGCAAACTAAGAAACTCTTAAATGGGAATCATTTTGAGTTTATATAAGGCATATGTAGCATTATTAAGAAGACATTTGAATTAAAATGTATACCGGATATAGTTATTGAAAGGTTTGTTTAAAGTTGACGTATCGTTGGCAAACTCTGTGCATTGCACTCAATTTTAATTTGCTTATTTTCAAGGGGTTTAAAAAAAATTCTACCTCTAGTTTCAGTATCTCAAATATTCAACATTGGAATTGAAAGGGAATATAACCAAAAATGATTAAATATATTCTTAATATTTTCTGAAAAGCAGCAACGCACACTTAAAGAGAAACGATACACTCCTCGATTATATTTGGAGACATGTAATCATTAACATTACTTAAGTCAGGGATATTATAACATTATTATTTAACGTACTATACCGTCTCCGACTCACCGTAGCCCATTGATTGCCTATCAATCATCTCTCGACCCATAACACAGAAAAAACAACACGAGAGTTACCTGCACATCCCCGCCACGCCCCCTATGTCTACGTCACCAAAACCTCATTCCAACTTCCTGCCGCTCAGTGATCGGTTGTGTCTCTGAGCTCTCTCGAAGTTTTCTTGCCTTGTCTAATATTAAAGTTTGTAGACCATATTTCTCGATTCTTGGGAGTAAGAGTATCCTCTCTTACCTCCCGTTCTCCTTCCAAATTGCCACATTTGGAGGTTGTTGTTGTTGTTAGGGTTCTGCCTGGGGGACAGGCAGGCTTCTCATTTTCGCGCGACCGGCGCTTGGATTGCACGTGCTGCTCGTGCGGTTAGTAGGTCACGCCTCGGGGTGTCTGACCTTTGACCTCTGGCTTCGTGTGCGGGACGTGTGCAAGCAGTGTCAGCTTGGCAGTTCGCTCCGCTGGGGTGAGTGGATCGTCAGGTGATCAGCCTGGGTACGCGGTTGCTTCGCTTCACTCCGCTCAGTCCGTCTGGCGAGTGACGGACGGGAGTGACTGGTCCGTCCTCCACCTTAGTACGCGTTTGCTCCGCTTCGCTCCACCTTGGCTCGCCGCTAATGGGTGCAATATTGCCCAAGCGGGGCTAAACAATAACTCACTCCACCTTGGTCCGTCTGGCGAGTGACGGACGGGAGTGAGTGACGGACGGGAGTGTCTGTTCTCCACCTTAGTACGCGCTTGCTTCGTTTCACTCCGCCTTGGTCCGTCTGGCGAGTGACGGACGAGAGTGACTGATCCGTCCTCCGCCCTGGTACGCGTTTGCTCCGCTTCGCTCCACCTTGGTCCGTCTGGCGAGTGATGGACGGGAGTGAGTGACGGACGGGAGTGTCTGTTCCGTCCTCCGTTTTTGATACGCGTTTGCTCCGCTTCTCTCGCGGTCGGACCAGGGTATCGTCAGCGATGTACCCTGGTTTCTGTGGGCGATGTGGACTTAGGAAGTCGGGGACACATGACCCCCACTCCCTCTGTCGTTCATGCACCTCTGCTTGCTCCCTGCAAGACAGGTGTGAAGAGTGTGAGTCCCTCTCGACGGAAGCTTTCAAGCTCTACCTTCAGGCGCTAAGGAAGAGCGAGAGGGACGCGGTAGGTGCGAAGCGTAGGGGTCGCACCTCCGTGAACCCGTCGGCCTCGTCCACCATCACTTCCCCCCCGGAGGGGTTCGTCATATCGGAGGATACGAGGGAATTTGAGGCGGATGAACGGGGCTCCGATTCAGACAGGGACGCGCGCGGGGGTAGTGTCGGGAATCAGTCACCCCCCCTTCCCCCTCGTCCATCCGCTCATCACCGTTCCTCGTCGGTGTCTTCAGCCCCCTCCCGCACGTCGCCCCCTCGCGTGCGGAAGAATTCGAAGAAGAGGAAGAGGAGGTCGGAGGATCGAAGTCAGTTCGATCAGGCGGCCTTCTCCGCTCAACTGCTCGCGTCCGTCAAGGTCATGGTGTCGGGGATGCTGGACGCCAGGGGTCCACCCCGCCCGCTAGCGGACGACGGGAGGTGACTCCCCCCCCGGAGGAGGAGTTCACTCACGAGTCTCCTTCCCCTCCGCCTCGCTCCGGCCGTAGGGTCACCCTCCGCTACCCGGAGGTCTCCCCCAGTGACACGTCCACCCCCGCCTTGTCCCCTGATCACTTGGATCACCAGTTCGTCGACACGACGAACCCTCCCCTCATTCCCATCACCGAAACAGGGAACGGGAGCACGGCGGGTTCGGACGCGGCCGATAAAATGGACGCGGTGGCGGAGTGGGCGGGACTTAGTCTACAGGAGGTGGACGAATCCCCGTCCTCCTCTTAGCGGGCTCGCTTGGAGTCATTCTGTGAGGAGGAAGCCCCTCGTTGCTCGAGGCAGGTCTTTCCCCCCCATCGGCTGTTTGACACGGCGGGAAGGGATTTTAGTTCGGCGATCTCGGCTGCCGCGCCGGGTAAGCTCATTCCCCCCCTTATTTTGTCGGACCGTCAGCGGTCCACCCTCCCGGTGGCGGACCCCCCGATTCCTCTCAACCCTCCGACCTTGGACGAGGACATTAGGCGGGTCGCCACACCCTCCGCGGCTCACCACGTGTCGGACGCCCATCTCGTCCACCTGGTCTAAGAGGCTAGATCCATCCTGGGGACAGTGAACTCTGTCGCCCACGCCTGCAAGGCAATGACGGCCTTCGCCAGGGAGGCGGAGATGGAGAAGGGGTCTACCGCGCGTTCGGCTCCGTGGCGGGAGGACAAGCGCAGGTAATGCTCAGCGCTGGGCGTATCTCGGCGGGGATCACCAACCTACGCAGGGATGGGTTCCTTGGTCGGACCAACCTTCCCGTCGGGATTCGCAGCAATCTCCGGGGAGTCTCGGGGACAGCTAGCACTCTCTTCGCTGGGGCTATTCCGGAAGCCCTCCGACAGCGTCAGGAAGTCCAGCAGCAGGACCTGACCAACAGGTTGGCGGGTGAACGGAGGCAAGGGTTCACTACGCCAAAGAAGGGGAATCAGACACCTCAGCTTCGCACTCCCAAGACGGGGGGTGTGTCGTTTCGGTTCGGGGGTCGGGGAGGGAGAGACTCAGGGAACGTCTCCGGCCCCTCACTAGGCAAACGCACTCCCCAAAAGAAGTGGACCAAGCGAGGGAAGGGTCCCTTCACCCCGAGGAAGCAGTGACTCGTGGCGCACGCCTCTGCTCCCTCCACCTATGACTGTTCCCTGGGATGGCCCTGTCGGAGGGCGTCTCGGACAGTTCGTGGCGAACTGGAGGCAGCTAGGCCTAGATCCGTTCGTATGTCGGATTCTGGAGCGGGGGTTTCAGATACCAGTCTTATCTCCCCCTCCGCTCACCTGTTACCCAACGGAGCGTCCGCTGGCAGCCGACAGGCTCGCCCTCACGTTGGAACAGGTGGAGATTCTCATCTCCAAGGAGGCGGTGGAGGAAATCCCGCTCCAGGATCTCTCCCCCGGGTTCTACTCACCCGTGTTCGTCCGACCCAAGAGAGACTCGAAAAAATGGCGGCTCATTCACGATATGTCCGTGTTCAACCGCTCCTACCTCGTACGGCCGCCATATTTTCGTCTCTTGACTGTGTCGTCAGTAATGCTATTACTGGAGCGATCGGACTGGATGATATCCCTGGATCTTCAGGACGCGTACTTGCACATTCCCATCTTCCGGGAACACCGCAAGTACCTCCGCTTCGTCCTGGGGGGGCGCCACTTCCAGTGGAACGTGCTCCCGTTCGGGATATCATCCGCTCCGTGGCTATTCACCAGAGTGACTCAGCCGGTCGTCCAATTACTTCACCATCACGACGTACAGTTCGCTGTGTACCTGGACGACGGGTTCAGTCACCACCGCTCTCCCGCGGTCCTCGGGGAGCAGCGGGACTTCGTGATCGGCCTGTTCAGGAGGCTGGGGTGGCTGGTAAACCTGGACAAGTCGGACTAACAACCCACCACCTCGCTCACCTTCCTGGCCGCCAGACTGGACACCGTTCAGTACAGGGCGTTCGTTCCCCAGGAACGGATGGCCAGGATAGACAGTCTATTGGATCGGGGACTCAGGGGTCCGCTTCTGCTCCGACAGTGGCAGCGGATCTTAGGGTTACTCACCTCAGCTCAGGACCTCACCGCGAGGGGGCGGCTGGAGCTGAGGCCTCTTCAGGTTTTTCTAAACCCTCACGTCAGGGAGGAAGTGTGCAGGCACGCATTCCCGCTCCCCCAGCGGCTCGTCCCTCACCTAGCCTGGTGGAGGGTGGAGGCGAATGTCTTCGCGGGTGTTCCCCTCAGACCTCCCTCGGCGACCGCCCATCTCTTCATGGACGCGTCAAAGCAGGGGTGGGGGGCCCACCTGGGAACGGAACAGACCGCGGGGCTCTGGTCATTGACCCAGCGCACGCGACACATCAACGAGCTGGAGATGGAGGCGATCAGACTGGCAATCTGTCACTGGTCCGCTCTGCTATGGGGACAAGTGCTACTCGTGCACACGGACAGCTCTACGGCGGCGTGGGGGATAAACAAACAAGGGTCAACCAGGGCTACGGCCATCCTCCAATTAGCACTGGACCTCTTCCGCTTGACAGACAGGCTGCACATGTCAGTCCGTGCGGCACATATACCGGGAGTGAAGAACGTCCTAGCGGACGCTCTTTCCAGGCCGGACAAACCACCGTCCACGGAGTGGAAACTTCTCCCCCAGGCGTTCCAACAAGTGTGCCAGCACTTCGGAAGACCACACATAGACCTCTTCGCGACCCGGCTAAACCACCAGCTGCCGGTCTATGTGTCTCCCGTCCCCGATCCCGGGGCGTGGGGCTTAGACGCTCTGTCGTGCGAATGGGAGGGGATGGACGGCTACGCTTTCCCTCCCCCGAGCATTCTCACTCAAGTGGTGGCGAAGATCGAGGCGACACGGTCGATCAGGCTAATCCTGATAGCTCCCTTCTGGCCAGCGAGGCCGTGGTTCGTACCCCTGCGGAGGATGTGTCAGGGGGATCCAATCCCCATTCCTCTCAGGTGGAATCTCTTAGTGAGCGAGCCAAGCGGGCGGGTGCACGAGAACCCGCAAGCACTGGACCTTCACGCTTGGCTTGTCTCCAAAAGGGGCTGAAACGGGCGGGCTACTCGGAGAAAGTCGCAGTCGCGGTTTCCTCGGCCCAGCGTGTCACCACCCGTAAGCTGTACGACGTACAGTGGGGGTCATTTGCCACTTTCTGTGCAGACAAGGGCTGGGATGTCCAGGTAGCGATCGTTCCCCAGGTGGCGGAGTACTTAGTGTACCTCCGGGAGGAGAGGGGACTTAAGGCCTCCTCTATTAACACCCACCTAGCGGCAATCATGTCGGTCTTACGCAAGCGGGACCCCGCGGTGGACATCTCCGTTCTCAAGGAGGTGATCAGGACCTTTCGTCAGGAGGACGGGCGGCTCAAACCTAGACCTCCCGAGTGGGACCTAGCGATTGTCCTCGAGCATTTATGCTCGGACTTCTACGAACCCCTGACGGAATCCATCATTCTCCGACTGACGGTCAAGACCGCCTTCCTGGTGGCGATGGCTTCGGCCGCCAGGATCTCAGAGCTACACGCACTTCAGGCCGACTTGCTCCGGTTTGAAGCGAGGGATGGGGGTAAGGCCACGCTGGGACTTGCTCCGGACTTCGTTTGCAAGAACCAGGGGTCGGACGAACGGGGCAGGGTATTCCACATTCCCGCCCTCTCAGGTTCGGTCTCTCCCACGGACGAAGAGAGCAGACTCCTCTGTCCGGTCCGAGCTCTTCGGGTTTACGCTGAACGCACGCGTTCTCTCCGCCAGGGGAGGAGGAGACTTTTCCTTCCTCACTCCCAGCGTAGCACGAAGGAGATAGACAAACGTCTCTTGGGTGTCTATCTGCGGTCCGCTATCCTGGATGCCTACAAAGCCAAGGAGTTAGCCCCGCCGGCTCGGACTAATCCCCATGAGATCAGAGCGATCTCAGCCACTATGGCTTTTCACAGCAACATCGCCGTAGCGGACATCATGTCGGGCTGTTTCTGGAAGTCCGGCATGGTTTTCGCTAACCACTACCTCCGAGACGTGTCCACGGAAGACCTTGCGGGCGTGGCCAGGCTGGGGCCACAGGTGTTCGCGCAGCATCGCACTGCGGGTGCGGCTCCACCTAGAGGGGTCTCAGCTCACCGATAGGTCTTGTTTGCTTTCTGTTGTTTTTCAATAAACTTCGCATCGCATCTCCGTGTGTCGTTTGTTCTTTCTTCCGGCCGGGCGGGCTTCCCTCCTTAGGAGGGGAACTGGGCACCCGCCGTTAGTTAGACGTAGTGGGGGGAGTAACTGCTCTCCTGCCGCCTCGCTCTCGCAGCCCTCCACCCTCTGTGGTAGTCGGGGCTACGGTGAGTCGGAGACGGTATCGTACGTTAAATAATAGTACGTTTTTGAGTAAACGTCATTATTTGTACTTACCGTCGACGACTCACCAATCTTTATTTCCCACCCATACCTCCCCTCCTGCGAGTAGGTTCGATCTAGCGTTCACTGGCTCCAGGTAGGTTGGATGAGGTTTTGGTGACGTAGACATACAGTAGTGTGAAATAGTTCCTATACCCCTCACGCGTGTGACACGGGTGGTCACACCAGTCACTCACGCGTTGGCCATGCCAGACGATGCGTGTGTAACCAGTGAGCAACCAGTGTCTGACGGGTTGGCCACCAGTGGCTCACGCGTGGTCGACCTTAACGGATAACCGAGTCTCTGGTCATCCAAGTGAGGAGTTACTTCCCTTCAATAAGAGAAGTTATTAGTCAGTTGGATATAGTGGAAATATCCCCTCCCGAAATGTTGACATCAAATGATGCAATGGGTAGTATGACGATTTTATTAAATGTTGACTTTGGTGACAATGATGAGTTTGGTGATATGTTCATTTTGTGAAATGTTGACTTTGGTGAAATGATTATTTGGTGAAATGTTGACTGAAGAAGATCTTTTGATATTGGTGGCATGTCGATTATGTGAAATGTTGACTTTGATGAGAGGTTAATTTTGTGAAATATTGTTTTTGGTGATATGTTGATTTTGTGAAAAGTTGACTTAGAAGATCTATAGACTTTGGTGAAATGTTGACTTAGGAAGATCTGTAGAGTAGTGGGATTAATTGATTATGTTGACTTTGGTGAAATGTTGATTTGATGAAATGTTAACTTAGGAAGATATATTGACTTTGATGATAAGTAAATTATGTGAAATGTTGACTTTGGTGATATGTTCGACTCATTAAATAAAATATTGTCTTTGGTGATTTGTTAATTTTGTGAAATATTGACTTTGGTAAGTTGGTTTTGTGAAATATTGACTTTAGAGATATTGGTTTTGTGAAATATTGAACTTGATTGCAAGTTGAATTTGTGAAATGTTGATTTAGGAAGATCTTTGGACTTTGGTGATACTTTGATTATGTCAGCTTTGGTGAAATATTGACTTAGGAAGATCCATAGACTTTGGTAATTCGCAACTTAGGTGAAATTTTGACTTTGGTGAAATGTTTTTTTGTAAAATGTTGACTTTGGTGATGTGTTCATTTTATGAAAGAGTGTCTTTAGCGATATGTCGATCTTTTAAATATTGACTTAGGTTTTATTTTGTGAAATGTTCGCGTTTTAACGTTAAAAGATATAATGGTTTTGATGAAATAATGATTTGGTGAATGTTTGAATAAAAATCTATTGACTTTAGTGATATGTTAATCATGTCGACTTTGGTGAAATATTTTTTTTTTAAATGTTGACTTAGGAAAATCTTTAGACTTTAGTAAAACGTAGCTTATGTTGACTTTGGTGAAATGTTGATTTGGTGAAATATTGAGTTTAGAATATCTATAGATTTTGGTATAATGTGGTGATATGTTATTTTTGTTAAATGATGACTTTGGTAATTTGTTATTTTTATGACATATTGTCTTTGGAAATATTGATATTGGTGAAAGGTTGAATAAAGAAGATCTATTGACTTTAATGATATGTTAATTTTATGAAATATTGTACATTTGAAATGTTAAGTATATCAAGTTTGTGTTGTGAATTCATTACCTATTATTTATTTATAATTGTATTAACATCTGGTGAAACATAACTTGGATTAGAATTCGGCTTTGGGGAAATATTGACTTTGAAAAGCTAAGGATATAAAAACATTTTGCTA
Organism: Steromphala cineraria; assembly: GCA_916613615.1. Classification (NCBI taxonomy): domain Eukaryota; kingdom Metazoa; phylum Mollusca; class Gastropoda; order Trochida; family Trochidae; genus Steromphala; species Steromphala cineraria. The sequence goes on along the minus strand of OU744737.1, from coordinate 23,125,251 downwards.
ATATGTTACGTTTGAATCATTAATGATTTGAAATATCAAAGTTAGAAAGACAGGAAATAATTTCGTTATGCTGTTATGATTACTTTTGTAATATTTTGGTTTTGTGAACTTTGAACATGTGTTGTTATGGTTTGTTGACTTTGGGAAATTGTGATTTGTGTTCATGGTGAAAAATAGTCTTCGACTTATTCAATCTTTTGATTTTGAAATTGTTCACATTGAAAGATATATTTAGCTAAATACCGACGAGAGTCGCACGTATTTGGTGTTCATAACAGGCAGTAATCGGTGGGCTTTGATAGGAATGAATGGTCCGTTGAAATGGCTGATACAAGGTTTGGAAAATAAAGATAACGGGTTGTTTGAAGTTTACACAGAAATGATCTTATGTAATAACATACACATCGTTCATTTAAGCAACACGGTATTCATGTCCCTTAACAGTAATATCCTGTGTATTCGATTCAGTGATGTAGTTTGATGTAATAATCACATCGTCATCAAATGAGTTCAGTCTCTCTTGACCCATCGTCAATAAAAGCAGAATCTAGAATTACCTACGGATTTGATCCTCACGCAAATAAACAAGTAATCAGATTCTAGAACTGTAATCATTATCAAATAGATTGACCTTGAAATAACACTATCTAATGATTCACATGTACATACGCTACCGACTGAAGCGTAGCAATAAGACCAAACATGTGTCAATGCTTCCATTGGCCAATATTTTTCATGTAGCCACGCCCTTGTTTATTACTGATTGAATCACCCGCTATTCCATGCTTCTCATTTGCGTTTATTATTATTATTTCAACTGCAATCTAAAATTATTATTCAAAATATATTTCAGTATTTAAAACAAATCATCATGATGGTTATTTTAACTTGCGTATGTTAATAATTGTAACGTTTTACATGTACATATGCCATATTCTGTTTTGTTTACAAATATGGTTTATTTTCTTGCTACATATGTTTTTTGGTTCAAACCGTTATCATATATCAACTGGTCACAGAGATGTCTTCTTTTTACGTTTTGTCTCACATCGTATGGAAACACAAAATAAATATTTTACATCATATTCAAAATTTAAAAGGCCCAAAATTATATCAATTTGACTACAATAAATCAATCTTACTAAGTTGTGAAGTGACAGGACTTGCTCAACAGAAAAGTAGACCACGCCCATCACGTGTGAACAAATCAAGATACATGTTATAAGTGAATGTGTATTCATACATCAATATACTATAGATAGATAAGTCCCCAGAAATTAACAACATCAATGGTGTTATTTACCAAATAACGTCTCTGTGTTCTCTGTTTAATATCCTTATTCACACCTGTTCACACCCGACTGAACACAATGAAACAATAAAACAATCTGAACTTTACGGTAGACTAGACAGCTTAATCCTTTCATCCCAGTCGGGGTATGAGGGTACTGTGAGCTAATTAGTGTCGTTAGAGTGGACTGTTACGCCGACAAGGGGCCCAGTCGTTGAGCCGTGAAGCATATCCAGGGCTGACTGAATTCAACTTTCTGAAAAAGGTCAATTTTGGAAGATATACATGTAACTTCAACTCAAACATGATATCGTGTCTGTGAAAGAAATAGATTTTGGTGGAATATCATCTTTGACGAAACAGGACTTATGAAATGTGAAGTTTGAAAAAGATCATTTTCTTAATTGTTGAAAGTTTAGTTTTAAGAAATTAAAATTATTGAAATGCTAAATTCAATAGACTTCGTACTCATTTTTTGGATGAACCACTAAAGGGTTGCTAATTGTAGAATAGTTTCACCTCTTTGAAAGATATATAACAACACCAACAAATTGCATGACATCTTCAATTATAATTTGACATACATGAATTTGCATTTCTTCATACAACAGTTACGGAAAAGTGATATGTGATGAGCGTGATCTCCTATTCTGGTGAGCAAGTTCCGTCACTTCACTGCCAAAAAGATTGTTTTTTTGAAGTTCAATCGATGTAATGACTTCATCCTGTATCAGTTCTGGATATGATATAAATATGTCTATTGTAATCATACTATCAAATGCCATACGATGTCCATTAAAGGGACAGTAGCATGTTCTTAGGGGGAATAGAAGGTGATGTCAGGAAAATGAAAATTAATTGGCCAATTGAAAGTCAATGTATTGAAACTAAATGGAGCAGTAATAATTCAAATATATAACATAAAGTTTAGCCATGCAATTTCTGTTTCTTACACAAAATGAATTAAAGGTGTTCACACGAAATGGCTGCCAATGGATTTTATGTGAATCTTCATATTTTGTTCTCTGACTATGGATGATTGGCTTGTGTAATGAGATTTTTGACACTGTCAAAATAATACGTTTAGCATTAACTTACAATTATCAGTGAACATTTTGAAATATAGAATTACCAAAAAACGTGCTACTGCCCCTTTACAGTAAACAAAACCATACATTGAATATTAATTGTTTTTAGATCGAACAAACTAGAGTGTATCATTTAACATACACGACTTTAATATAAAATAATGATACTTTTCCATTTGCTTTGAATGAGATTAAACTTGATATCAAAAAGCATTTTAAATTCACATGGCAAGAAGAACTTGTACAAAGAGGGTATTGTTCAAAAAGTGCGATTATTAGCTGTAAACATAGACATGGTCATGGAACGTGAATGTCGAAAATACCCATACACTACCGAACATAGCGTCGCTAAAGCATATTGTCTAATGCAATCATCTGCAAATGCTTGTTCCACAATTGATACGCTTCAATTGGTAGACCATGTACATTTGAATCATGTGAAAGGTGTTATTTCAAGGACAATTTATATACGATTTGATCTCACTGAATCTTACTGAATGTTTATTTGCAAGAGGATCTCTCAAAGGAGATTGAATTCATTTTACGGTTATGTGATAATTACATCGAATTACATCACTTCATAGAAATAACAATATACATGTATATACTGTAAAGTACCTTATTGCTAATATGTTACGGACACGCATGAGTACTACACACTATTACATCTCGGTATGAGCGTTTATCAAAAGTGACACCTCTAATGCAAAGGGGCAGCTTGACAAGGGGCGGCGCCTTTGATCAATTCATCGCCTAACAGCATCAGACAATGGCCACGGTCACTGATTTTATTGCTATAGAAATCCCCTGTTTTCTAATGTAATGATTTACAATGTCAGTGGGATAAAGTTTGTCAGTCTGAAAGGAATTGGTTAAAATGTAAATCCCCTGTTCGGAAAAGAGATCTTAAGCATGTGTTTGTTTCTGAAAGGAAGACTTTTGATAAGTTACATCGTAGCTATAAACGGTTATATCGGCGTCGTGAACAAGAGGAGTTGCTTAACAAATTTAATCAGAAAGATAGTCGTGATTTTTGGAAGGTAATTGGGCAAATAGGTATTTCCAACGACAGGCGTAATTCCGTTCCTTGGGAGGTAATGAAAGATGATGAAGTTATTTATAATAAATCAGAGATTTTGAATGTCTGGAAGGAAACTTATAGTTCTCTTTATAATGTTGACTCTAATGATATTTTCGATGAAGAACATTTGCAGTCTGTGAAAAGAGAGTTGGATAATAATGTTTGTCAACAGCCTTCGTATGACGTCACCATCTTGAATCAGCCAATAACTCGCCAGGAGGTTCTAACCGCTATATCTCGTGCGAAGCATGATAAAGCTACAGGTGTCGATTTCATTCCTGCTGAGGTCATGTGTGGACATGTTGTTTAGAATTTGTTCCTTTTGTTTTGATAATGGTGCCTGTCCCGATATTTGGCATAGTAGTATCATTACACCGATACTTAAATCTGGTGGTAACCCAAGGGATCCGTTACATTACCGAGGTATATCTTTAATTAGTGTCCCAAGTAAAATTTACTCAGATATTTTGAATAAAAGGTTTTCAACTTGGCTCGAATCTAATGATATTTTGGCAGAGGAGCAGAATGGGTTTCGAAGTCATAGGAGCACAGTTGATAGTATATATTCTCTGTTCTCGATTATAAATAATAGGAAAAATCAGAAACTCCCAACATTCGTCTGTTACATAGACGCTATGAAGGCTTTTGATCGAGTGAATCGAGATTGTCTTTGGTTTAAACTGTATAAACTTGGTATAAGTGGTACATTCTTTTCTGCAGTGAAGTCTTTATATAATAATACCCAATCTTGCTTAACTGTTAATGGTCATCTGTCAGAATATTTTCCTGTTAATAGTGGTGTTAAACAAGGTTGTGTCTTGTCACCAACGTTATTTCAGTTTTCATAAATGATTTAGTCGATGAAATTAATCAGTTGAATTGTGGCATTCATATTAATTCTGACTTTATGCTTAGTGCTCTCCTGTATGCGGACGATATTGCACTAGTTGCACCAGATGAGGATTCCTTACAGGCCATGTTGGATTGTGTTGATCGTTGGTGTAAAAGGTGGCGTATGCAGATAAATGCTTCAAAAACCAAGATAGTCCATTATAGACCCATGTCTGCGGTAAGATCAGAGTATACTTTCACTTGTGGCAATGATAGTATTGAGGTTTGTAATGCTTATAAGTATCTTGGATTGTGGTTACAGGAACATCTTGATCTTAACTTTTCGGCAAAGGAAATCGCAAAATCTGCTGGTAGAGCGCTGAGTATTTTGATTTGTAAGTATAAATCAGTTGGAGGGATGCACTATGACGTGTTTAATAAACTCTATGATAATTTAGTTCAGCCAATTTTATCTTATGGTTCTGCTGTTTGGGGATCACGTGAGTTTAGTTGCATTAATGCAGTCCAAAACAGGGCTTGTCGGTTTTTCCTTGGTGTGAGTCGTTACACTCCAAATTTGGCTGTTAGAGGAGAAATGGGCTGGGTTTCGAACTTCACAAAACAACGTATTGAATCTGTCCGGTACTTGAAACGGCTTCAATCGGCTATGCCTGGCAGTATCATAAGTCATATTCATAAATGGTCTTTGTCTTTTCGTAGGTCCTGGGATATAAAAATAGAAAAACTTCTAGTTTCAATGGATTTACCACTTTTGGATTTATCGCACATCTCCCAGCTTGATTTCATTTTCATCAAGGAAAGGTTGTTGGATATGGAGCATTCTAATTTGTATTCACAACTCTGGGACGATACTGGCCGTCGTAACGGCAATAAGCTACGCACATTCAGACTGTTTAAGTCTTCTTTGTCAGTTTCACCGTATGTTCGTACTATTATGGAGCGATCACAACGAAGTATTCTCGCCAAACTACGCTGTGGAACTTTACCTCTGGAAATTGAAATTGGTCGTTTTTCACGTCCTACAGTTGAAGTTGATCAACGGTTGTGTCGATATTGTAATAGTGGTCATATTGAGGATGAGGTTCATTTTTTATCTAGTTGTCAAATCTATTCTGATATAAGGTCAGTATTATGGGAAAAGGCACGTTCTCTTAACCCTCTGTTCAGCTTAATGGCTCCTATCGACCAGTCCGTTTATATTATGAATTGTGATAATCTAATTCACCCCCTAGCTGCTTCAGTGTCATTTATGTTTAAGAGACGGCAGTCATTATAATAATTTATCCGATAGTATCCCCCACTTTTTGTCAGATATACATTGTGTAAATTAGTATATGTTGTATTTTATCTATATATTGCTTTTAAAGATTTTATGTGTCTCATAGGTCTATAAGGCCGGGCAGATGTTGTTTTATGCGCCTATGTTTGTTATTACCTGTCAACATCTGCGTGACACAATAATAAAATAATTTCTCTCTCTCTCTCTCTCTCTCTCTCTCTAATGACTGGAGAAATTGTACCGAAATACTGATACAAGTAAAACAAGTATACACACAAAACTCTGTTCAAGTCTCGCTCTTACAGTTAATCACACAATAATACTCAAAATGTGAATATAGATAACATCACATTGAGCAATTCCTGAATACACCTTTCAAAACTTATAGCGAGATAAAGTTAGGTTGTGCTCTGTGCTAACCAGATTGCGTATCGCCTGGTCTCTGTTACTTGCAACTAAAGAAACTATATAGGTGTCATTTGATTTTTTAAAAAAGAATGTAAATTGTGACACTTATACCGTCCATAATAGTTCATGAGTGAGATATGTTTTCTTTACAAAAGCATATTTGGGCCTAAAAAACAACAAAAATTAAAAAATCAGAACATATTGCTGTAATTTACAATAGCTATCAGGTTCAATAAACCTTTGTAAATCGTGCAGTGCAACGGTAATATTAATAATATTGCATTTATAAAGTGCAGCATTCACTGTTAAATACTCTGTGCGCTGAAACAGACAGATTCTTTATCTGAATCTCACCTCAACATTTCGCTTAAATTTCATCCAAGAATAAACTAATTTATAAAATGAAGAGCCATCCGTACAGAAAGGTTATAAGATGTACATGTTAAAACTAATTACGATGCACGGTGCAATATGTAATTCAAAAGAGATATCATAATGTAAAATACTAAAATATTTGCATTAAGGTATACATATATGAACAACACAGCATAAAATAACACGGATATCAAACTTTGTCTAAAGACATGCTTAAACGGTGTAATTGTATACATTATCTGACCTACAGACCAAACTCAATGGGAAGAAAATGCAGCGCTAATAGTTTGTATGGGGAATTAATATGAATTTCTTCCCAGAAAGGTTTGACAGAATATACAATTATCCTTGTCAGATCGACCTTCAACGTTTGTATAAATCTATCAGACAAGGCAAAAATCTGCAGAAGTAAATCAGTGTCAATTATTCATGCGGGAATAATTTCAAATGTTTTCTAAAATATTAAAATATTTGAAAACCCTACTGTCTCATATCTATACAGTAGGATTGGTAGGACTATACACATTTAGATAGTTCTTCAGTAAGAACTTCGAGATTTCTTATATGGTTTAAACATATTTTTATTTCCAAAAAAAGAAAAACGGGATTGGCAAACAAGCAAACAAGCAAAAGATTTCTTATATGTAAGATGATAAATACCCGTTTCAAAGCCTGATCATGAATTTTATTGTTTGGTGTGTACAATGAAACATGCTGTTTGAGTGGCATTCTAGAAGTTGACGTTATAAGGAAGACAAGAGTTATTCTATGGATGAACAACTTCTTTATTGGACAGTTGCGACGTTTCGGTATAGATTTTTATACCGTTTCAAAGCATATAACATGATATATATATACCGGCTGAACGAGTGAGATAAAGTTCATCACTAGCGGCGATAAATGTTAGGTAATAGATTGATTTACACGATCATATGACACAAGAAGATTTCAACTACTCGACATACTGGAAGGTTGGTTATAGTCCGAAAATCAAAATACAAGTGAAATGTAGTCTGATAAAATTATCAAGCAATATAAACTCTTTATTATCAAGGAAAAAGAATTCGACTGATTGGTATTGTGGTCTTGAAACATAATTGACTTACATAACATAAAAAGTTACCAAAAATAAGATATCCGTTGATGGACTCTTATTCATTTTTAATTTAATTATTGAAGGAGTAATGAAACGTAATGATATTGCAATATGGAAATGAAACATTTTTACGAAATACCTAAAACATTATTGCCAGTGTCTCCATGTATTTTACGTTATGTGTTAAAAACTATACTATAAGTAAGAGGTTGAAACCTGAATGTCAGTAATTGTCAGTGTAAACAGAGTAATTTAAGAAGCGGCTGTTTGAGGTTGATTTTTTCTACTTTATGAACTACTTGTAAATATTTAGAATAGCAACGTCCTAGATTATTCTTTTTACAAGACCTGTTTCACTTGTTCGGTTGATAGCGGCACGAAAAAGGACAAACTTCATGTGTTTATTTTCGATTTGGGGGGGGGGGGGGGGGGGGGGGGTGGAATCATCTTTGCACTTTAATCAAAATTCGCCCTAGAAGAACACTCCGTTCAATCCATTACAAAAATTACAATCATTGATACTCCCACGCCCTCCCCCCCCCCCCCCCTTAACCACCAGCCCCACTCCCATTCGTGGACATCCGACCACAGAGCACTAAAACCACCATAGCGTGAAGATTTGTATATTTCGACGGATTAGGCCATAATCAGATCAATCACACTTGTGATCATCAGCCACTTAATTAGCAATCAACAGGCAGTCGGGTGACCGTGCGTTGGCATGTTTATAGCCTTAGAAAGGTAGACAGTTTATGAAACATTAGGACAGCTGAGATAAGCAGGATGTTAGTCGTTAAAAGCGTGATGAATCACTCCGATTGTACAATAGATGAAAGTTTAATTGAATTTGATAAATATGCCTCTTTTACATGGAATTTGAACTGTATTTAATCAACAGGTGTTATTATTCCAGTATTCAAGGTAGGAGATAGCAATATTCCAGGGAATTATCGTCGGACAATTCTTATTAGTTGATCTGAAAAACTCTTAACTAGAATATTTAATCAAAGACTTTTGGATTGACCCTCGGTAATGAAAGTATTCCGAGTTTTCCTTTTGGGTCTCGCGGCATCTCAGTACTGTTGATGCAAGCTCATTTTACAGAGAAGAACTGGTTGACTTTTTAAGAAATAATGTGCTATTTTATTATTGATGTATTTACGTTTACTAGTCTCTCATAACCCTTTTTTGGATGGCTCACTTTTTACACTTGTATATTGTACCTTAAACTCGTATGTAATTTATGTAAAAAATGAGGTGAGACTTTAATTAATAATCTGCCTGTCTGTCTGCTAGTTTCTCTTCACTCTGTAATAAGTCTCAATCTAAGTAATAGTAAACGTATGTTTTGTGCCTTTGTTGACGTGAAACGTACATTTGACTCTTGAGTTCGGTCACAGTTGTGGTTTAAGTTGTAGAAATTTGTACTAGTATATCATGATATCGGACTCCGTGACTGGCGTTAGTAAAACATATAGTTAGTCTAGTGATTTCTCTGACGAGGTGCTACACGTAATTAAGAGGTCTTTTGATCAGAGCGACTCGTGGTTATGTAATATTAGGTCACGCCACCAAGGTACAAAGACAAGTGGTGCAGTGTATTCAGCTTATGAGAGGATATCCGCCTATTCCAAATTAAATCCTAAATTGATTAATGTAACCACAAATGACCCTTCACTAACTGATAGGTCGTAGTACTTTACTGCTATTGATAAATATTCTATCTAAATGAGACATTAACAGAAAACACATTTCAAAGTTAATATTTAACAAAATCAAAATTCCTTTAAAATGAAAATAATTGAGAAAATAAATACATCATTCAAAGTCAATATTTCACAAAATCAAAATATGTCTCAAAGTCAATATTTTATACAATCCAAAACCAAATTCAAATTAATAAGAACACTTTCAAAGTAGATAATAAGAAACTCAATATTAAGCAAAGTCAAAATGTCCTTTAAAATCAATATTCCACAAAATCAAAATGTCAGTCAATGAAAATATCACTTTCAAAGTAAACATTTCTGAATATCAAAATATCTTTTACAGTATATTTCCTTTTTGACAGATTTATCAAAGTCAATGTTTTAAAGAAAACCATAAATATTTTTCAAAGTCGATATTTTATACAATCAAAAGTTTTAACAAAATATCGAAATATCTATCCAAAAATAAAAATTCCCAAAAATGGAAATATCTTCAAAGTAAATAATTTATAAAATCCACTCCAATCCAATCCATGTATGTGACAAAGTCAATATATCACTAAATCAAAACGTACTTTAAAGTATAAATTCCACCAAATCACAACATTCCAATGTACACTTCAAAGTAAATATTTAACATAATCAAATGTCTTTCAAAGTCAAAATTGCACAAAATAAAATAAATATTCAAAGTCAATATTTCTAAAGAAGGAAAGGTCTTTTAAACTCAGTATCTCTTAAAATCATGAAATGTTTCAAAGTCAATATTTACAAAATCCAAATACTTTTCAAATTATATAAAATACTTTTTCAAAGTCAATATTTCTTATAATCAAAATATCTTTCTAACTGAATATTTCACAAAGTTTGTTTATAGTTTACATTTTACAAAATATTAATGTCGTTAAAGTCAGTTTTTTACAAAGTCAAGATAATTTGAAAGTTCAAAATCAACATAATCAACAAGTTCAACATATCTGTTAACGTGAACACTTATCAAATTGTACAAAGATCTTTCAAGTCAACAGAGCACAACGTAATCCTTATAACACTATACTCACTGCCAAGCGATTTTATGTATGTTTTCTTCACTTTGACAAGTCCGTGGCGCACCCTCAATTATCCAGCCAGACGGCACACCAGTGACACACCCGTTGGTCACTGGTTGCTCACCAGTGAGCAACGAGTGGTCGCCCGTGGCTCACCCGTTGCCCACCGGTGGGTCACTGGTGGGCAACGCATGGCACACTCGTTCATGATATAGTTACTTATTCACACTACTGTAGGGGGCGTGGCGGGGATGTGCAGGTAACTCCCGTGTTGTTTTTTCTGTGTTATGGGTCGAGAGATGATTGATAGGCAATCAATGGGCTACGGTGAGTCGTCGACGGTAAGTACAAATAATGACGTTTACTCAAAAACGTACTATTATTATACTTCATATATATACATATACATGTATAGTATTATACTTCCCTGTTTGCATCTAACATGTGAAGACATTTATTCTTTACATATATTTTGATAAAAAAATACCCGCTAAAGTTCATTACCTACCCACAGTACAATGCTTAGACATAAATATCAAAACAATTTCGAAAAGGAAATTATGATTGCGTATTCTTATGGGAAGTGTCACGACGGAGTCATATTGATAAGAGGTAGTGTCCAATCCTTTCAATTATATTCTGTATTACCAGAGCAAGAGGGTTAAGGTAATATGCGTACACAAATAAGCAAGAGTCTAGTATAAGTCATATATTACAGATGCAAACAAATATCATTTAATAGCGAACCGTTCGCCTGCACACAAGGCCGCTAAAATAATGCCATTAACCATTGTTTAATCAAGTTTTTACTAGAAAGAAATGATAAGCACAATCTACCTATTTTTGAAAATATGAATAACCTATATTTCACTTAATTGTTATTATTGATACCAAGAAAACGGGTTACGTATACATACATTCATACATACATACATACATACACGCACGCACACACACACATACACACACACACACGCACACATACATACATACATACATACATACATACATACATACATACATACATACATACACACATACACACATACATACATACATACATACATACATACATACATACGTATGTATAGCATACATACATACCTACATACATACATACATACATACATACATACATACATACATACATACATACATACATACACACACACATACATACATACATACATACATACATACATACATACACACATACACACATACATACATGCATAACCATTGTGATGGCGCACTAACACAATAACGTCACAACCACAAACTACTATGACGTCATAGTTCAATTGTGCTATTACACTAGTTTAATAATTAGAGGTTATAACATGTCACTTTCATATCAAACCTAATATCAGCCCGAGACCCCCATATAAGCCCGAGAACCGCAGGCCCGAGTCAACTTCTCCTTACAAAAATGCGTTCAATATGTCAAAAGATTACAAACTTTAAGGTAAGTGGGAACATATACAAGGACTCTAGGGATCATAGTGATTATATGACATGTTTCGTTAATTTGAAAATTTGAAATAAATAAATGTCTAAGTAGTTCGTGAGTGGAACAAATCACTCCTTTATCAAATGTCAAGAAAGGAAGAAAGAAGTCGAAAGTGAACGTAAAAAGGACACATCTATGGATCATAAAGATAACAGAGTATTGACATTGAGAAATAAAAAATGTTACTGACGCGCTTATATAGAACGCTACATTAGAAACAGAAAATGTTACTTGTATTTCAATTTTTAACATTGGAATTCATGTGATATTTACAGTTCTTTGATTTATAATGGTTTTGAATATATGTTTTTGCTTAGCTATATTCATGGATAAATCAACATGTTTTTAAGATATTGATGAAGTTGGAGATTTCATATATTTGTATAATATTTGTCAGGACCAGATGAAAACAACTTTTTTTCATTTCACTGTTTTTGGTACAAAGTCAACATACAGAGATCAATCGAATCGTTGAGCATGGAATTATAATATCAATATTACAGATGTACAGTAATAATACTAGCGTCAGCTATGTAGATACGACATCAACTAAACAACATATGACAAGAAGACCAAAATGTGGCAAAAGGTGTTACACTACAAGTTATCTTTGCATTGTATTTGTCTAGGGTGTATGCAGATTCAACATATTGTTCAATGTGCGACATGTTTGGGGTGTCTGTTTGCTCATCTTGATTTAAAATGTTGTACTTTGTGATAATTATGATACGATTGACTACGTCATTTCTTTTCTCAGGCTATCCATATAGTATTTTCGACTTATCAAAGTGGAGAAGGGTGCCAGTTTTTAGTTGAATCCATTTAATAACATTGCTGATTGCAGATGAAAACAACTTGATAACAGACAACTACTGAGAACTGATATCATACAGAAGAAGCTTGTAGTTTTAAAACAGGAGCTTCATGAAACTGTGATAGCAGCCTTTCTGTAAGTGCGTGTTCATGTGGCCAAAACGAGGTGAAATGAGGTGGACTGATAAGCATTAAAATGCAATTGGGTTTACTAGTGTTATGGCTACAAAATGCTATAATCGGATTTAAAATGCAACTACATTGTATTAAGATAAAGCAAACAGTAACAAATGCTTTATGTACATGAACTGCCTGACAAGGAAAAGATGAAAGTTAGTTGAATGGATCTGCTTTTCTATGAACATGGGTTACAAATCATATAGAATCATTCTTTTTTAGAGGAAATTATTTATTCTTAATTAAAATCCTAAAATACTCAAAGTAAACATATTTTGAACATTTTTTTCATTATTGCTTAAGTTTATAATGAAGTTTGATCACTTTTTAAAAGTTTTCATAGAAATGCTGTGTTTTGATAAAGCCCAACTCACAATACACAAGTTGAACAATGACAGCATAACGTTTCTATCGTACTGCTTTTGTAGTCAGATTTTACGATTCAGTAAACCAATACCGCGAGAAATACAAGACGCGTTTACAATCACTGTACGAAGAAACACGATTTCAACACGATCAAAAATAAAACAAAACTAATAACGATGCTAACATGAGGGCATCACGATCGGTGTAAAAACGATTTTAAAGTATTAGTGCCCAATCAAAAGTATTCACGTGTACGTGCCATAAAGTGGAACGACAAAGGATCATATATGTTGAATTTTGTACATTATATATCAAACACCAAGGATTAGCGAAGGTCTTATTTTACACTTTGCGAGTGACACCTTTTGACATTCGATAGAATAGAAGAACGCCTTCATTGCAAAATTCAAAACATAAAACAATGTTCATTATTTCAATTTTGGAAATAGATACAACCCAAACGCAAATTATAAGGAAATGTTAAACATGGCAGAACATCTTACCAAAATCTTACCATATTTTAGTATCTTACTTGACCCAAATGAAATCGAAAAACTTTGTTTTAACTAAATAAAAACCAAACTTGGATGAAAAGATGACTCCAAGATACTAATTCGTTTCAACATCCAATTCTCCATTCTAGGTCGGGAGTGTATTCGAAGTTGAGTTGTATACGTCTTACCCCGGGTAGCATATATCTTGGCACCCCATGATCCCTCATTTTGTTTTCGAGGAAATATTGAATTCATGATCATCGGTCAAACAGTGAATACAACATCTAAAAATTAAAGATGACTGGAATAAAGCAAACCTTTGGTGACATTAAAAAGTATAAAGAAACAAACATCAATTTGGTCGACTTCTAATGTCCGTTTCCAAACTGTTTGGATATTATTTTTGTTTTCCAAAGAAATAATATCATAATTCAATCTGATAACTAGTGACAGCTGCCTTCCTTTTCATTCACAACAAATTGGAACGTACAAGCTGGTATCTGAATAAATATGTATTTTTCCAATTTCATATATGGACACATCTGTCATCTTATTAAATAGTTGTTTCAATTTCTTTCAAATGTTTATTTTTAAATCGTTTAATGACCGGTTAAATGTTATTTTTATCATACATGTACCATATTGATGGATTTTTAGATTTTGTTTTTATCTGTTTAAGACTATATAGTTCCAATTTGAAGTCTTTGTTGGAATTGATAATAGAAATTGTCTTATTCAGTACCATACATTTGAGATAAATAATTATTTTCGAAATTCTGTCTTTGTTCTTGTATCGTCCCTTAACCACTCCTTGATGTCATTCAATTATTACTGACATACTGACAAAAGTTTGGCTTTCGTTTTCGGATAAATTGCATGTATCAATTTTTAGCACTGGGTAAGAGATCGTTTGTCGGCAAAACTCTACACAGAAAAGACATCTTTTAGTTTGACTTAAGGATTGTGTTCTAATTGTATTTCTTTTTGACACTGACTATCAAATATTTGTGGTTATTTTACTATATCATAGAAAGCTCTACATCCTATTCTCTCAGTAACATTATTTTCAATCAAATATGAGATGATAGAATTTTATTAGCTACAGGTTAACATTGATGCTTTAACGAATAAACTATACCCGGAACATAAAATGGCAGTTAAAAATATTTGTTTATTATTCGAGAGTAAAATTATTTAAAACCATCATGACAATGCCATTGACAACTTTCAATACGCATTATATTCTGTAATCAAAACCCGCCAAAATAGTAATTTTTGTCATCATTTTAATTTAACATCTTTGTGTTGTTTGATTCATGAAATACACTAGAAATATACTCTCTCAAAGAAGAAACGCATATGTATATATTTTTCAAGCAAATCATTGCTTCACCATAAAAGCAAACATGTCATATAATTTCAATGTAACAAAGAACAATTTACATGTCTATAGCAAAAGAGTTAGCCAACACTAGAACACTAGTTTCAGTTATGTGTCCGTGTTCTGTAATCAGCAAGATGGCGTTGAAGCCAGTCCTATGTGTGGCTTTCATTAGAATCTTGAATAGACAAGGTGATGGTGTCCCTGTCCTGCAATTCATCCCCACTCTTCCTGCATTGCACTGACCAGTTGTTGGCCTGTCTATTGACACCTTGGCGAACACGTTGATTGAGTTTAAACCTTTGATGTTCTATTTTGAGTGTTTGGGAAATCATTACAATTTTTACTTAAGAAGGGTCGGGATATTAGTCGTCTGACGTTCTGTAAGTTAATTCAAGTTATCATGCTTGAAACACTCCCTCTGTCGATCGATAAACTAATGTAAGTGACGTTCGTGGACGTTGTTGAAGTTGTGATTTGCCCCTCAAAATTTGATTCAACCAATTAACAGGACATCTGCTTATTGGATATTTCACCTTCAACAACCATCAACAACGTCTTAACCGATTAATTCGACTCGTGACCTCAAGTATTGGCAAGCAATACCTATTTTTTCAATGGGGAACATTCCTAAAACATGTTATGTCCAACTTGTTAGTAATAAAAAAATTGTGATTCATTTAAGAACTAAACTTTTCTAAATTTTCTTAGGTTCACAATTTTGATTTTACAACGCAATTTTTTACGATTGGGTTTTTTGAAGCCATCCAAAAGAGGTTCAATAAAATATACTGAGACAAGTTTGTTACCGAGATGTAGAGGATTTGGGTTTGGATGGCAACTCTTTGAACAACTCTTGGACGGAAGTGGCCTGAAGTAACAACCAACATGGCACAATATGTGTGATAATGTGCCAGAATCACGAATTCTGAGGAGGAAGAGTACAGTTACATGATGTCTATAGAGTTGTAAGGGTACAGTAACATGACGTCAATAGAGTAAGATTACAGTAACATTTAATCTATAGATGAGGAAGAAGAGTAATATGACGCCTATAGAGGAGGAGTAAGAGTACAGTAACATGACGTCTATAGGGAAAGAGGAAAAGTACGGTAACATGACGTCTAAAGAGGAGGAGAAAGAGTTCAGTATCAAGAAGTTCATAGGGGGGAGGGAAAGTGACAAGAGCACAGTGTTATAGAAATAGAATGAGCACAGTATTAAGAAGTAACAAGACGTCTAGAAGAGGAGGAAGTTTAGAATACAGTAACAATGAGTCTGTAGAGGGGAGGAAAAGTACAATAACAAGAAGTATGTAAAGAGGAGGATGGTTACAATAATATTAATGTAGAAAGTCCATAAGTCAAAAGAAAGAGGTTGATTCCACGAAGTATATAACGACAAAGGAGAGACATTGAAAATAGAATCTATATACATGTTAGAGAAGAATGAGTCTTGTAAACAAGATGCTGATATGTTCTTTCGTGGTCATAATCATTACTTTTGCTATTGCAGTGGCTGGAGCTCATGTTCATGTGATACTTTTCATGTTGATTCTAGAAACGTTCTTGATTTGATTATAGTATCGGTTTGGATAAATCTAATAGTAATCAGAAAATTCCTTGTAGCATAAATCCAAATGTGTTTCCATCGTTATGTTGGTATCATTTTCAGTTTGTGATCGGGAAATGTTTTTCGTTATGGACTTTACACATTATCCCTTTACCACAAAGTTTTACTTCCGTTTGAATTATTTATTTACCTTGTCTATCTCTACATCAGCCTCTTTTCATGTCGTTTTCTTCACCCCTTTCTCATCATGCTCATTGTTTACGCACCCCTGTCTCCTCATTGTCAGATCCTTAACCTAATCATTACACCTATTACACATTGATTACTCAAACAATCTCTCCTGCTCTTATAACCGTTGTTGCAACCACCTCTCCACTAAATATCCTTTGTCAACCTCTCCTGAACCTCTATATAGGAGCTTTACTCAGTACAAGTACAACTTCACTCAGTTCCATTGTTTACCCATTCCCCTTTTTACCATTTCCCACATTGTTATATATCGTGCATTCTATCCGTCTTTTCCGTCCTGAAACTTTATCTGGAGCATATCTCACGAGTTGGACATGTTAGTTTCGTCAAACTTCATATCAACATACATATGTCATGTATATATATGTAGAACTATACTCAACAACAAAAGTTCTTGTGACGGCGATAAACGCTTTGTAGAAAAATACATAACAAATCAAAGTGTTTACAATCACGTTTACTTCATTGAACAGGCATCCACAATATGCACTACAGTCAATATGTTGGTTAAAACAACACACTTTAGTGCCTGAAGGTTAAATATGAAAGTCACACGTTAATACCGGATATGGCCACCAGCCACATCTCCTTCTCATGGAAGTTATAAGTCGGGTATGACATCGTTGTGGGATGGTGTTCAAGATCTAAAGAAGTTGAAATTGCTGCAGCGTTACGGGAGGATTCGGTAAGCGTCGTAAGCTTCGTTCCATTTCATTCCAAACATGCTCGATTGGAGACATGTCTGGGGACTTAGCCGGCCAGGGAAGGACATCCACATTGTTATGAGCCAGGAAGCCCTGAACAATACGAGCAGTGTGAGATCTTGCGTTGTCCTGTTGCAACGTCATCCCTCGTCCATGTTGGCGTAGGATCAGTACAACAGTTGGCTGGAGGACCTCATCACGATACCGCTGTCCTGTCAAATTGCCAGCGATGATGAGAAGTTCTGTCTTGTGAGCTGCCGTAATTCCACCAGACCATTACGCTACCACCACCGAATCGTTAAATTTCCATCACACAATTGTCGGTGAAACGTTCACGTCGCCGACGGTAAACTCGAACACGCCCGTCTGCTCGGTGAAGGGAAAATCTGGACTCATCTGTGAAAATGACACGATTCCATTGCGTTGAATCCATCTCAAATGCTGACTTGCCCACTGTAAACGGCGTTGTCGATGTTGCAGCGTAAAAACTGGTCGTGGAGATGGACGTCTTGCGATGATCCAAATACGTCGTAAACGTCGACGAACGGTTTGCGATGATATACGCCTTAGTCCTGGGATGGTTGTAGCAGTGGCTGTTGCTGGTTGGAATCGGTTCCGGAGATGTGTCGAATCCAGTTGTTTTAACGTTGAGACGTTACTTTGGGTCGGCCACTATGAGGACGGTCTCTGACATGGGTTGTCTTTTGGTGTCGCTGCCACAAAGTCCATATTGTGTATCTATGGAAATTGAACCTGCGGGCGACCTCTCGTTGGGGAGTACCAGTTTGCAGCATTCCAATGGCTCGTCAACGTTCATTTTCTGATAACCGTTGCATAACAAAAAGGTTGATGTTTTTCAAGTCGCACACCTTTAAAGTTTCTTTAGCATGAATGAGAGCTTCTCTCCATAAACCAGGTTTAAATAGCCACAACCTAAGACGTTTGTGGCAAAATTTCTTTTGCAAAGTCACTGTCCCGTCCATATGCATTACCTCTAAGGATGTGTTCAGGTATTCTTTATAAGTGCCGTGAACATGTTTTTGAATATCAGTACAGTAAGGTGACTTTTCAAAAACAAATACCTGTGTCACAAGAACTTTTGTTGCTGAGTATATCTAAATCAGACATAGACGAAAGTGGTAACTATATATTTAGAATCAATGACCAACTATTTTTTAAACGTTGCGCTAAATAATAAGAAGATATATAATAAATTATTCTTCTAATAAAAAGAGGAAAGCTTAAAACTCAAACAAATTATTGCAAAAGTAAATTGATGAACTTAAAAATGAGATTGACAGATTTGATTATATTGACTCTAAGTAGACATTTCAAAACAAATTAAAGATGCAAATGAAACATCAGAGATCATTAATAGAAATGAAATCGAAGAAATTCTTTGAGATCTAAAGCTTAATGAAAAGAAGAGGGAGAACAAATAAATATATCTTTTCATCGCTAGAAAATAGACATCTATTAAACAAAGCAATATTCAAACTTGAAAATGAACAGAAGGAAATTCTTACTAAAACGGATTACCTTATAAACGAAACAATGTCGTTTTACTACAACCTGTATCATAAGAAAGCATTTGCGAAAGTAAATCTCAAAGATGTGCTTAAAGTTATTGATGTTCCAAAATTATCTGAAGCACAACAAGAAAAACTAGAAGGAAAGCTTGGGTATGAAGACGTTTTAAAAGGTTTGAAAAATACGAAAAATGAAAAAAGTTCTGGCTCATCTGGATTTGCTGTTGAAGTTTTCAGGTCCGATGAAAACGTATATTGTACAGGTCTTTAATTATCACTGACTTTAAAAGCAAGGTGTCATAACCTTTTTTCCAAAAAGAAAAAGGAAAATTTAAACATTTGTTACAAAATTCGCTACCACTCTCATCACTGAATG
The DNA here is from genome assembly GCA_916613615.1 of Steromphala cineraria. NCBI lineage: Eukaryota > Metazoa > Mollusca > Gastropoda > Trochida > Trochidae > Steromphala > Steromphala cineraria. The sequence continues at coordinate 23,105,852 of OU744737.1, read as the reverse complement.
TATCGTATAGTATTGGCTCTTCGACTATAGCAATAGAATCAAAATTGTCCCCCCCCCCCATAATAATAATAAAAAATTAAAACTCGTATGATTTATGATATAATTTACGACACCGAATATATGAATATACCAGGAATTCTTGTCGAATTTGAAAAGGCTTTCAATTCTGTATTGGAATTTCATTCAAGAAGTCGTTACTTATTTTAACTTTGAAAAATCTATCGGGAGATGGATAAAATACTTCCTATCATGTGTCGTTGTAAACGGTTTTCTTTTAAATTATTTTGATATATCACAAGGGTGTAGGCAGGGCGATCCAATATCCCCTTATATATTCCTTATTTGTGCAGAAATATTGGCCATAATGATGAAATAAAAGGGATATAGATAGGGCATACAGAATATGCTGATGACACGTCACTTGTTTTTGGTTGCACTGAAAAATTAGGCCACTTTAGCGCTAAGCATACATGTATATGCCTCTTTCTCAGGCATAAAGTTATATGGATAGGTTCAGAACAAAATTCGAAAAAGATAATTTTGCAGAAGTGTCCACTTAGATTGGTGCAATGATTAATTTACATTGTTCGGTATCATATTTACTCACAATCTTGCGGAAATGGTTGATCGCAACTACAAAGACAAAGTTAGACTTTGAAATTATCGATGAATCATTCGTTAGCTAGAGATCTAACAACCCTAGGACGAATATGATATTAAAAAGCCTATAACTCCATAGATTCAAACACCTTTTGCCTTCCTATACCCAATCCAAATAATCAAATTTTAAAAGAAATCGAGCAGTTATGCTCTATATTCATATGAAAGAACAAACCAAACCGAAATACTATTTAAATACAGTATGAAAACAGCGGAATACGAGCCCAAGATATAGAAAGTCTTATTCAATCGCAAAAATGTCGTGGATATATAAAATTACAAATACAAACATACGAAACACATACTCGAATCTGTTATTACAGCAAATACTAATCCCTTCTGGGAGGATACACTTGCATCTTTGGGTAAATGTGTCACAGCAAAACCTAAGAATGCACAAAACACAAATGGTGTCCTATCAGAGAATAATGGGTAAATGATAATATAAAAAATAATACACAATAAACAAATAGAGGAATAAAATATGTAAATGATTTGTTCAACAATAATGGATCAATTAAACGAAACTTATCACTGCAAACGTATTATTTTATTTAACTTCAAGGAATAACAGAATCAATTAAAAACTTATGTGTTCATATTGAAAAGACATCTAGACTCCAATTCTTCCATATTTATTACAAAATATAGTGGAGGATCCAAAAGAATGCAGGAGTATTTATGATATTCTGATATTGAATGAAAACCTGCAAAACTTTTATCATATCGAGAAAAATGGCAAACTGAACAAAATGAAAACATTATGGAAAAGTAAAAAAACACATTTAAATCATATCAAAGTGCGAAACAATCTGGGTTCCAATACAATGTAATTCGTAGAATTCTGTCAACAAAATGTTTTTAATGAAAGTCATTGATTCAAACATAGAGTCAATATAGCACGTGTTTGTATTGTATTGTATAATTCTAAATAAGTCAAAAATATATGGATAGAAATAGAAAATGGGTAAATAAAAACACTGTTTTAAATAAAAATCTTTCATTAGGAGAACTAATATTTTAGAATACTGTGAAAATAGAGCTTCCCTATCTACATGTCGTTTACTAACACTCTCTTTCAATCAACATGTCGTTTACTAACCCTCTCTCCCTACCAACAAATCGTTTACTAACCCTCTCCCTCAACAATCTGTCGTTTACTAACCCTCTCTCCCTATCTACATGTCCTTAACTAACCCTCTCATCCTATCTACATGTCGTTTACTAACCCTCTCATCCTATCTACATGTCGTTTACTTACCCTCTCTCCCTATCAACATGTCCTTAACTAACCCTCTCTCCCTATCTACATTGCGTTTACTAACCCTCTCCCTCTATCAACATGTCCTTAACTAACCCTCTCTCCCTATCGACATGTCGTTTACTAACCCTCTCTCCCAATCAACATGTCCTTAACTAACCCTCTCTCCCTATCTACATTGCGTTAACTAACCCTCTCCCTCTATCAACATGTCCTTAACTAACCCTCTCTCCCTATCGACATGTCGTTTACTAACCCTCTCTCCCAATCAACATGTCGTTTACTAACCCTCTCTCCCTATCAACATGTCGTTTACTAACCCTCTCTCCCTATCTGCACCTCGTTTACTTACCCGCTCTTCCTATCAATCTGTCGTTTACTAACCCTCTCTCCCTCTCTCCCAATCAACATGTCGTTTACTTACCCTCTCTCCCAATAAACATGTCGTTTACTAACCCTCTCTCCCTATCTACATCTCGTTTACTTACCCTCTCATCCTATCTACATGTCGTTTACTAACCCTCTCTCCCTATCTACATGTCGTTCACTAACCCCTCTCTTCTTATTTTCATATCGTTTACGAACCCTCTCTCCCTTTGTTCATGTCTTTAACTAACCCTCTCCCCCTATCTACGTTTACTAACCCTCTCCCCCTATCTACATGTCATTTACTTACCCTCTCTCCTTTTGTACAGATCGATTATCAAACCCTCTTTCCCTATCAACATATCATTTACCAAACCCTCTCTATCTCCATTAATATGGTTATATGGCACTTGATCCCTGTGACAAGAATACACTGTCACTATTGATGATACTTTCTGAAGAGGTAATATTAAGCATTGTCATTAAATCGCTCAAGAGATTGGCTTGTTCAAATGTCAAACGATAAAGCATTCAAGAGAGTAGCAGCTGAGGTTTTGTTAGAAAGTTTTCGAAAAATAGGAACTTCCATTTTGGATTCTGGAGACGATTTTGTGATTCTGATCTGCGAGGACGGTTGGGTTATTTGAACTTTGGTCGTTCTTTGATCTACGGGCAGGTTCATTTTGTGCTGGAGTCGCTGGATAAGATCCTTATTCGCAATGATTAGAAGGTTAATGCAAAAGTTCCATACAATAAAAGACGAGTGTTCTGAGGAGGGCAGCAACTGCATCTTGGGTAAGAAGATGACGTATATATCCGATATTTTATATATAGTAGATGCACTTGCTTCATAAATCAGTTTATATCTGTCACTGCTGAAGTCCAAGTGTATATATGTTCCAAGGTCTTTCATAGAGGCAAAGCAGAGGAAGAAGAAAACTTTTGCTTCTTCACCAATTTTGTATTTATCAATTTTTTTCAACATTGTCTTTGTTCCGAACAGCATAGATTCAGAATTGTTCTTGTAAAGCTTAAGCTTGTTTTTGTGCATGGACATACTGGTATCTTCAAGACAGTCCTCAAGGGAACACAAAGCTTCAGCATATGGTTAACCAAGCCCTCTTTCCCATCAACACATCATTTACCAAATCCTCTATCTCCATAAAGATATAATTTAAAAAATATTTTCTCTCCATCAAATTTTCGTTTTTCAAACCCCCTCTCTCGATCGACATTCTGAACCGAACCCTTTCTCCCATCAACTTATCTTTTACTTACACTGTCTCGCGATCAACATATTGTTTAACAAAGCCTCTCTCCCTATCAACATAATATCATTTACCAACTCCTTTCTTTTAATCAACATGTCGTTTTCTAACCTCTCTCCATCATCACATTGTTTTTAAAACAATTTCTCCTGATAAACGTTTCGTTTATTAACACTCTCTTCATAATAATAACTGTTCACTTAACCCTAGTTCTAAATCTTTATGTTTATTATTCAACCTCTCTACTGGTCAACATATCGTTTACAAACCCTGTTTCCCATTATCATTTTATATATTTCTAACCCTCTCTCCCAATAAAGATATTGTTTACTTGACCGTCTCTCCCCATCAACATATCGTTTACAAAACCCTTTCTCTAAATCATCAATGTTTTACTTACCCCCAATACTCATAAACATATCGTTTAGTAAACCCTCTCACCCAATCACATTGTTTACTAAACCAATACAATGTATATACGTTATTAACCATCTATCCCAATCAACTCGTAAACATATCGTTTTCAATCCCTCCATGACATTAGTATTACATGTATATATATTATCAGAGAGTTTTGGAAGACTATTAAGAAATATTTAACAAACAAACAACAACAAAATAATATTTCAACTGAAGTTTGATTGCAATATTTTAAAGATCTCCTAAATCCATCATCGATTAGAGACATAAATGAATTTGACAAACATGTTCGTGAGTTTTTGGAAACACATACTTGTAACCAATGCAATGACACGCCTTTTAATGAGCATCTCTTGTCGAGCGAAATTACAGAAATTGAAATCAAACTAGCACTTAATCAGTTAAAAGTGGGCAAGGCATCGGGGGAGAATGGTCTGCCATCTGAATATCTTAAATGTAGCTCAAGTTTCATAATGCCCTACCTGAAAGAATCGTTTAACCGTATTTTAGATGCTGTTGTATTTCCAGATTCCTGGAACATTGGAATGATTATCACTTAACATAAATCTGGATATATCTCTGATCCAAATAATTACCGGGGTATTTCTCTCTTAAACGTAATAGGCAAACTGTTTTCTGCTGTAATTGAAAAACGTATGGCTGCATATAAACGATTGTTAACAGAATCTCAAGCTGGGAATATACCCACTTATTCCACAACAGACAATAAACCAAAAGGTCGCTTTTACGGTCCATTTAATCACATTTATTGACTTCAGAAAGGCGTTTGACTATGTTGATATGTCAAATGTATTGCAAAGTATGTATTCCTCAATTAAGGCATGTATCAACACAGAAGGTGGAATCACAGAATGTTTTAAAACTTCAACTGGTGTGAGCCCTGTATTATTCATATTTTTCATAAATGAGCTTGTAACTGAAATGTATAATTCATGTGATTATGGAGTTTTTGTTTCACAGGATATTGCTGATATAATGTTGTTACTTTTTGCAGATGATATTGCTTTATTTTCATTTTCGATAAGTGGTCTTCAAAAACAATTGAATGTTCTTCAATTATACTGTGGAAAATTGGGCCTTGAAGTTAATCTAGAAAAGACAGGTGTAATTGTTTTCAGAAAAGGTGGTATTTTAAATAAATTTGAAAAATTGACATATTGTAGCAAAAGTGTAAACGTTGTTTCCTATCATAAATATCTGGGTTTGATTGTGTCCACCAGATTATCATGGTCTGTAGCCTGCAAGTATCTTGCTGTGCAAGCATTTAAAGCATTAATTCATGTATATAATGTATTTAAAGAAAACAAGTTTATATCTTTTAATGTGGTTTCTAATTATATATATATTTGATAGATAAATAGCACCAATTATTTTATATGGTTCAGAAATGTGGGGAGTTAGTTATAATGACTCAATTGAAAAAGTCCATGCCTTGTATTCCTTAGGTGTTGGTAAATATGCCTCAAACAAAGCTATTTTAGGAGAAACTGGTCGCACAAGCCTATTTGTTGCATCATAGTTACGGGCAGTAAAATATTAGTTAAAGTTATTGCGTATGAATCAAAATAGATTACCTCTCCAATGTAATAATATGCTCAACCGATTTGATGAAAATGGTAAATATTCTAGGGTGTCTGATATAAGAAATATTATAGTCATGTCTTGGTTTTCCCATGTTTGGATTTTCAAGATGTTGGAAATGATAAATTATTTACTTTTATGCTTAAGCAAAGATTACAGGATATATATTTGCAAGACTGGCATTGTAAAATATCTTCCTCAAGATTTTTATGTCACTATTCCGATATAAAATCTTTACTTACTCCTGAAACAATGTAACTGAATAACAGGATATAAATCTAAGAAGACCATTTTGTAAATTACGTATATCATTACATGATTTAAATGTTAATATCCTTAGAAAAAAGGTTTGCAAGATGCTCAAAGTTTATGTCGCCATTGTAATGAAGGCTGTGTTGAAAATGAATTTCATGTGCTCCTTGTCTGTAAATATTGCGGAACTCTGAGAGACAAATACCTCCCTATGATATCAACTGCACATAAAGATGAACAATTAATAAACAATTTATTGAATTCAAGAAATATAAGTACCATAGTGTCAATGTCCATGTTCCTTAAACATGTATTTGAAATAAGACGTAAATAATTTATTTTTACCCACGTGACTTAAACTAACACATTGTAAACCACTACTGTACTATAGGTCATATGGCCTCAAAATACTGAATAAAGCTTCTGTTCTGTTCTGTATTATATATATCACTAACCCTCTCTCCCCATATCAACATATTGTTTACTAACCTGTGTATTAGTCAACATAACGTTTACAAAACCGTCTCTCCAAATCATGATTTCATTTCTATTCCTCTTTCCCCATTAACATATTATTTACTAAACCCTCTCTCTTCATCAACATATCGTTGAATAAACACTATCTCCCAATTTTTTTATTTTTACCTACCAATTCTCCCCTTCAACATATTTACATAACCCATTTTATCAACTTTCTCTTGGACATTAAATGGGAAATTCATCATCATTGAAATTAATTTTACGTATGAAAAAGATAATATTTAGTCGATCATGTTATGTAATTAGTATCCATTTAGATGAAATGCAATGATGTATTCTCAGCTTTGGGTCATACTAATACAGTGAGCTGTTCAAGTTAAAATTGTCATTTTGGATAGTCATGAAAGATGTTTTGAAGGATTATCTTCCAAAAATTGTCTTTGGAAATGTATGAAAGCCAGATAAAATCACAGAATATCTCTTCAATTTTCGCTTGGGTTACTTTTTCTGGATTTGGATAAAATAGACCCTATGAAATTGATCCTATTAAAAGTATATTGTACTGACCATACCAACCTATGTGCATACTGATTTAGACTTAAATAAATAAAAACATAAATCTTAATCAATTAAATCTCAAAAGGAGTCTCAGACCAATGGCCAGATCACTGCAGATATAGACTTGCTATCATAAAAGGTTTTGGTTGGGTCAAAATAATGTTAACTAAAGTCTCAGAGTAAGAATTATACTGATACTATTACCATACATGTCAGTTAAGATTGTTTCCAGAATGTTTGCAAATGTTTGAACCGATGGTAATAAGATTTTTAAATATCATTCACATAACCTTGCTTCGTATGAACAGAAAATGCGCAGTTATTTTATAAAACCTCCACTACACTAGGGTTCAATGTATAACAGTCCATATATACAGAAAATTTAGTAGTCTGTACACAAGATTTCAGCTTTCTCGGTCTTATGCTTCTGGTGAAGAAGATGACAATAACCGGACACCATGTCATACCATAAGTCTATTGGGCTTTACAGGCCTGATGAGCTAAAAAGGTCGGGTATCCCTTTTTGGACAAGATCATGTTCTTGTAATGAGTCGTTCGTAAGAGCAGACCGTTGCTGAAATTTATCATATATAATATCAGGTTATTCAGGTTATAAAATTCAAGCGATATGCTCCCTTCTGGTTTGATCCAACAAGGTCATTTGACCGGTATACATTTCAATGAACCTTAAAGTGGATGTTATGCAAAAAACCATCAAATTATGAAGGTTATACAAATTGTGCCTTCTAATTGGAAGAAACAATGCTTTGTTAACATAGAAACTATTTAGAAAATAAAGCATTGCACATTTATGAAACCACAATAACACACCGCTTGAGTAAAACTTTTGTGTAACTGGCTGCGCAAGCTTCGTCAGTTTTTCAAGTTTAACTTACAAGTTTTTAAACAGGTTTTAACTACGCCAGTATACTACTGTGGACATACACAATATACACAAATTGATTTCTTGTTAACCAGCAATGCTGAAACTATAAAGTGATTACCATTAAATTGATTTCTTGTTAACCAGCAATGCTGAAACTATAAAGTGATTACCATTAACATGTTCATTGCTATGTAAATATGTTAACCAGCAATGCTGAAACTATAAAGTGATTACCATTAAATTGATTTCTTGTTAACCAGCAATGCTGAAACTATAAAGTGATTACCATTAACATGTTCATTGCTATGTAAATATGTTTATCATAGACAATGTTTTCCTAATAAGAACACTGTTTTAACATGCAATTTTTCAGCATTGAAATAACAACACTGAAACCGCACTCTGTGTGTTGTGTTATACACTTGCGGCATGCTGAATGGATATATGTTTGTTATATGATAATTCAACTATCGTCAATACTAAAACTAGGAATCTTTATATATTCAGGGAAAGCAGAGAACATCGACATGGTGTCTATCAGTCTTCTATGTTTATGAAAGATTTCAGTAACAGAAAATAAGGTTGTAAGGGTCCATCACAGGGCCTTCCGAGTCTTTAAGAAGACTGTTATATTCATCTAGACGAACAACAAAAATAATGCAACGAAAAGTGGACTCAGTTTGCTCAATCTCATTAAAATAAGGTCAAAATGTTCTTTACTGTGTTTCTCAGATAAGAGATCTCACAAAGCCTCGTTAGTGGTTGTTTTACGCCTCTTGGGCAATATTTCAGCCATTAGCGGCGTGAAATTTAATAAGATGAAAATGATTGCAAAAGCAAAAGAATGGAACAACACTAAGGCTGTAAAAACATCAGCAAAGTATCACAGATACGACCGTTTGAGGTAGATTTCGTCCACCAATCAAATTGTATGTCATTTAGAGGTTCGAGCGTTTCAACAAAGTGCAGTGGAAAATGATCTTTCGATTTTAAAAAAAACCCAAGGATAAATGGTTAATTTTAACAAGGTTTAATGCCTCTCTGGAGTAATAGTATAGATGTTTGTCAACATGTTGATATAACTGCAGCATTTATATTTAAGGGAAGATGATACGGGAAATGGTCTATATAATTGAGTTTCCTACTGGTGTTGATAACAGAAAAAGAAATACAAAATCCGAGACATTTAGTTCACAAACTTTACGTTCTAAATGAACAGTCCACAACTAGCACAGTATAACATCAATATCTTCTTCGTCACTATGTTACCTATAACAGACAACTAGTAAACCTTACATTTAAAGGGGCAGTAGCACGTTTTAGGGGGAATATAAGGCGATGTCAGGAAAATGAAAATTAATGGTTCCATTTTAAAGACAATGTATCTAAACTAAATGGAGCAGTAATAATTCAAATATATATTGTAAAGTTTAGCCATGCGATCTATTTTCTTACATAAAATGAATTAAAGGTGTTCACACAAAAATGGCCGCCAATGGATTTTATGTGAATTTTCATACTTTGTCCTCTGACTATGGATGATTGGCTTGTGTTATGAGATTTTTGACACTGTCAAAATAATACATTAAACATTAACTTACAATTATTAATGAAAAATTTAAAATATAAAATTATCAAAAAACGTGCTACTGCCCCTTTAAATGCTAAAACTACATATACAAACATTAAGACAGCATTTCGTTAGAAGGTCAGCGATATTCAGATAATTTTATACGTATAAATGAACCATGTTTCTAAAATTAAGTATATGAGTATATTAAGTATAAGTATATTAAGTATATCAGGTTTCATACAAACTGTAATTGTGTTTTAACTGCATGTTATTACTTTTATCCGAATTAAAGCTCCTAACGCGGTTCTCTTTATCTTTATTGAGAATATCTTGTGAGAATATTGAAGGACTTTTTTGTAAACCAGGCCATGTTATACGATTACATTTTGCTGCGAAAAACGTTAACATATCTTATTAGATATTGATATACACAGTTAGCGTACATGTATTTATTAAGGGCCAATATTATGTTAAAGTTTTTTACACTTAAATCTTATTAAACAAAATCAATAAAAATAATTCCAATCGTGCATGTAGTAAAGTAATAATAAGGTAATAATAGATGGCCATGTATATGCTTTTGTTCCTTGTTAAGAACTTATGTTATTGCGGAATGCAATATAAATCTCATCTGATCAAGCAGACTAATAAAATGATTATCTGATCTTAAGAGATCTTTGAGTTAAACGTTGGATCTAAAGGTGTCATATATATTCCTTGTTTTTAAGTGTATTAAATTACATCTACAATTGGAAATTACAGATAAAGGCAATTCATAAAAGACTTATTTGTAGGTTATATTGTTGTTTAACATAATATCATTAGTTCTAACTTGAGATAGGAAAGAACAATAATTCAAACTCTAATCGTTTGATATAAGCGTTCATCAGAGAAATGTTGACATCAATCGTGTTTCATTTATACATAGCGACCGAATGGTAAGATAGCACCTCTCCAAATCAACCCGACATAGCGAAAAAACAAAAGAACGATTGAGCGATAAAGCGATATGGCCGCGCGACAAAGCGAAAAAGCGAAAAAGCGAAAGAACGATAGAGCGATAAAGCGATATTGCTGCGCGACAAAGCGATATGAAAATATCGCTTTGTCGTTCGGCCCTATCGCTTTGTCGTTCGACCATATCGCTTTGTCGTTCGGCCATATCGCTTTGTCGTTCGGTCATATCGCTTTGTCGTTCGGCCATATCGCTTTGTCGTTCGGCCATATCGCTTTGTCGTTCGGCCATATCGCTTTGTCGTTCACCAATATCGCTTTGTCGTTCACCAATATCGCTTTATCGCTTTATCGTGTCTATATCAAAGGGCGAAAGAGCGATGGCCCGTTTCGGCCATCATAACCTGAAGAGTTCATGACCATTTTAAACCAAATAGATAATCCCTCTCTGCAAGAAATAGACGTTTCACTATAAAGTTTTAGTTAACAGTATTGATTAACTTTAAACGAATAGGACAAACATTGTTTCAGGTAGCCTAAAGATAATTATATATAAACCATCACAAATCCTTAACAAGAGTCATTTCATTCTTATGATAACATGTACCAACAAAATGTTTAAATGTGAGTTCAACACGAAATAACATACATGAAACCAAAGAACTGTATTTAAAACATCATGGCTTCCTTATATAGGTGGGAAAAATGATTTTCTTCTTTTAAGAAGGTCTATGTAGAAGCAGGACGCCACATATGGGGGGGGGGGGGGAGTTTGGGGGGAGGTGGGGGGGGGGGGGGGGCAGTTTGGGGGGAGGGGGTGAGGGTGTTACAAATACGACGACTGTTGTAGTGGGAACTTTTGGATCAAAGAATATGTGACCACAGAAAATTAGACTGTTTTCTGAAATACGTTCCTTGTCTTCAATGTTAATCATTCTTGTTCACAAATACCTTAACAATAATCTCAATAGGCAAAACATGATTTTGGAGAGATCTTCCTTAGTAACCCCACACTATCAAGTAGTCGCCTCGTCGCTTTCCCACTGCTAATAATTTTGATTTTTTTTTTAAATGCAGGTTATCCCATTCACGTATTTGAATAAGCACAAACTATCTAAATAAATGTTTACATGTTATCCTAAACAAAAGATTTAATTTCACTCCGCCACGCCCTTGTTATTTGCAATATGTTTTTGCTTTCATCACCCAAGTCATGTTTGTTTACTTTAATACTCATCCTCCCTGATATAGACACCCGACAACTCGCGGTAGTCTTTTCAAAAGTTTGATAAATGATTTGTCATTGCAATGTTTTTTTGGAATATTATCGATACAAACCTTAAATCATAGCCTGTACTTGTTCAATAGATTCGAAATTTGTATATTACACATGATTTGATTAATGGAATGGACGATTTCCATGTTTATCAACAAAGCAAACATTTCAAAGTTACATTACAATATGTGCTAATTATCTAAAAATGCACAAATATGTCGATATTGCCTAAAGAATCTCAATTGATGTTCATGAATACACACCCCATGAGATATCTGTCTGGCGGAAGTTGTGTTTCGTAATTTTGAGGGGAAGATTCGTCTATCGAGGTGTTTTGGGGGGAAAGCAAGTACATAATCGAAATAATTTGTCGGTCTCCAATAAAGTGAAACCTTCTGCGGTAAGCTTTGGCAGATGTCAATGTGTAGTTTTTGTGATAGCAGCCCACGAGTAGTGCGAGGTGGGGATTTTGAGAACTGAGCGTAGATGTCACCTGTCTCTCCTTCAGCCTATTGTATATTGGGGAGGATATTTTACCTGCTTCGTTTTTTTACTTTATTATTGATTGTTATAACATTATATGTGATTATTCTCAATTTCCTGTGCATATATCCAAATAAGACAAAGCTTGCTCAGAGCATTATGAGTATAAACTTTGGTGCCACCGATTAACAAGCTCTTCTCGCGACCGTGTAGGTCCGTACCTTGTTTGGGTCCCCAGTTGTACAGATGGGTGAACTGAGTGCAATGCAACTGAAGTGCCTTGTCCAAAATAATGTGTTGGTGTCTCCACAGGAACCTTGGCCGTTAGGTTTTTTTTAATGAACTTAGCTCATTTTAACATTGATTGTCTCTCAATTGGTAACACTTGTTATCTTATCTTTGAGATCTCCTCACTTCCCCTGTAGAAACGTATTAAAGGTGCTTTGGTGCTTGTTCGGGTACCCAGTTGTACAGATGGGTGAACTGAGTGCAATGTGGATGAAGTGCATTGTCCAACACAATTTTTCGGTGTCTCCACAGGAACCTTGGCCGTTGGCGTGAGAGGCAAGCATGCTAACCACTTCGACACTGTGCTTCGTGTGCTTATGTGGTCACCTTTGAACAATTTGAATCAAGGAAACGGATTTAGTTTTTTTTTAAATGAACTTGGCACATTTTAACATTGATTGTCTCTCAATTCTTGTAGTACTTGTTTTCTTATCTATGAGATCTCATGACTTCCCCTTCAGAACCATGTTAAGATGGCTTGAGTGAAAAAATATCATTACCAGGATTGCATGTATTAAAGCCCACCCGTTATTTAACCCATGCGCTTAAAAACAGTGAAAAAAAAGATTTTAAGCCCATGGGCGTGATTAAGTTATTAAAAATCAGGTAAAACTCAAAATGATAAAAACCCATACATGTGATTTACCGTGTAAATTGTACTCTTAGTTATATATCATATATTTCATATATTTGGCTACATCTTTCAGAAAATAGACAGTTAGCATCATTCCATAGAATGCATAAAGTATACAACACAGACAATTCTACCTAGACGTATTGTTTAATTGCAAACAAAAAAACTTCCTGTTAGTAACCACCTATATATATTTTACCAAAACCAGTAACTACACTTATATATTTCTTTGAAAATTTAGATAAGGAGACAATAACATATCTTAAGGGTATTCAAATATACGTCCCGTCCTTTTATATAGATAGAAAAGGGTCATCAGTTCATTTGAATGTATATACATCACAATTTGCAAGATCAACTTGCTCTCATTAAGCAAGCATTAATCGTTTGCAAATTATTTTCCACTTTAAAAGAAATGTGTTCAACAAAATGGATATACCCAGCATGTGATAATTAATTAATTAAAATTTAATAACTACTTTGATTATCTGTTCTTAAAGTGACCAGTATTCTTATGTTTTGGTCATATTCCGTTTTTAAGCCCTGGGCTTAAATTCATAATTCATGTTACTTCATCAAGGCCTTGGCTAAAATACGTGTGTGGAGCATGATTTGCACGTGCAGTTGTCAATTTCAGATTCTTCGCTGTCAGCTTTGGAGAGACGAGACAGACTTGTTAGCTTGGCTTGCAATCTTATGAGTTTGAAGTTATTGTTTAATCTTTCTGTTGATATCTTTGTCCCTAAAGCGAATTTGATAGTTACATGAACACATTGTTTAATCTGTTTTTGGAATATTCATATTAATTTAATGTAATTGGACATTTTAGAACATACAGTTCAAACAAACTTTATAAATAACAATTAAAAACTTTTTTCATTTTTGTAAAATTCGAATATTGGAAATATTTGTAATTTTGTAACTACAGAATGGCACAACAAAACGCAGTTCCGACATCGTAAAGTCACCAAAAAGAAGTGGTCTCTCTTGTGTCAACCGACGAACCCACCACTTTCGTCTTCTCCTTTGGCGACGCCTTATCTTCTGTGTAAAGCAAAGGCCCTGTTGTTTAGAATACATTTCCTCCAGTTGATAAGCTATATACAGGTCTTTTCTATTCAATTGTCGCCATTCAGAAAAATGCTCCCGGAGAAGAAGATGGAAATAGGTTTCAGGGTGTGACCCCTTTTTAGGGGTCTCAAGGCCACTAATGCTATCAATTTAAATCCTCACTGGTTAAGGAGTCTGTACACAAAGTTTCAGCTTTCTCGGCCTTATGCTTCTGGAGAAGAAGTCGACAATGCACAAAGTTTACTGACAGACGGACGAACAGACGCCGGTCACCATGTCATGCCAAAAGCCCATTTCATCAAATTGAAAGTAGTTATTTCAAATGTCTGAACAGCGATCAGGTATTCGGAATGACAAAGGGGTCAAGTTGCAAATTGAAACAAAACATGGCCAATTTGATCTTTAAATTGCTATCATAATAAGAGCATTAGCCCTTTTAATTTTAGGTTTGCTATTTATATACGAGCAATGGCCAATTCAATTTTAGAAAAACATAGTGTGAGGTTGGCTTTACTGAAATAAAACGTAATACATGGTGTTTCGAAGCATATTTTTGGTGCCAAAATACCCACTGGGTGAAGTGAAGATATTTATTACCTTTATTAGATTTGTTTGTTTGTAAATATCATCTTTAATCCGTTGTAAATTTTTGTAAATATTTGTTAATATTAGTAAATGTTTGTAAATATTTGTAAATGTTTGTAAATATTTGTAAATATTTGTAAAGATTTGTAAATATTTGTAAATATTTGTAAATATCATCTCTAATCTGTAATAAATATTTGCAAATATCATCTTTTATCTTTTGTAAATATTTGAGAATATCATGTTTAATTTAATATTGTAACAATTTAGTAAGTTTTGACAATATCATCTTTAGTCCTGTTGTGCGTATGTGACATGTAGTCATGCTTGTTATTGTGTTTAATTTGATAATTTGTGTTGGCTAGAAATATATATTTTGGGGTGTTTTGGTTGTATTGGTAAATGTTATACGATGTATTGATAATTTAAAGAAACGTTGGATAAGCATTGTATTTGTGGTGTATTTGAAGGCTATCGAACATGTTTTGATACCCAGATACATGTAATGCAATGTCAACCAATTTAAATTTTCTGTTTTGTAACTCTTGTGCACTCAATTTACTCAATATTGCCACTTGCGTTATTTAATTCCAAATTAGGTTATGACAGTTTATAACTAATAGTTAATCTCTGAGTAGCGTCAATATTTGGAATTGCCTTCTGATAATCAAAACGGTCTCAAGGCAGAAGAATAAGGAGACAATCTTTTTGTTTTCTTTGTTGTAAGAGGGACTGTATACCACGACACAGTGACACAATACAGTTCCATTAGAAGATTTGTTTTAAAAGAAATTTTGAGGGGTCATTCCAGTTTATACATTATATGTAAAACGTTTTTATTACATGTTCAGTTGAAAGTGATTACTGAAGGCTCAATTTGGCAATGTTTAATGTCCCCTGGAATTTCGTTTCTACAATAAATACTCCGATAGAACCGTCCCTTAAAACACATATCATCCTATCTTTAAATAAAAACAAGGAATTGCCGAGAGATTCTGTTTAACTGTCCCGATTTCATTTTTGACAACAATGATTTATATAGTGTTTATGTTCTTTATATATGAATACTTTGAATATAGTCTCTCACTTTTGGAATTGCCCTTTTAGATGTTTTTATATGTAGATTATATCATATTGTCTTGGGATGGGACTTTATTAAGATTGTAAGATATATAAAGTCCAAAGAAAATCTGATCAAAATAAATCATTATAACTGAATTAATGTTACATTGCAACTGATCGATATACATATTTTCTTTAGAATTTGTTTTAAAAACGTATGATACTCCCATGAACGTCATTCCAGCTTCCTATATTTTTTATAACAACAGATTACTGATCACATCTGATCAATTATTTCTTTGGTCAGGATTTTCTTCAGGAGGCCGAGTTGAAAAAAAATCCATTCAGTATTGTTGCTATATCATCTACATTATTTCAACGACTGTGCATTTCTGATCAGAGTCTTCGTAATGTATATTGCGTCTATGCTAAATACTACGAAGACAACTAATCTTTGGACATGTTTCCTTTACCACTTCAATATGATAGTTTCATAAGATTTGTTATGCCGAAGTGTGAGTTTGTACATCTTTTAGGCTTCATTGAACTACACTTTATACCGCTTATGTACCCTATTAGTATAACCAATTGCTTACTTAAAATAATACTACTCAATTATTTCAGTAAATCCGTTGCAATTTTTACACACAAGGGGTTACTTACATAAAGCATCTCTGAAAAATTTAGGCCTTTATGAAACTTTTTCTGGACAGTCTGGACCGGTTCAAGATTATATATCTGAACAGCAAACCATTCTGCAAATAACATGTTCTTATTCTTAGATCCTGGTAATTTGGATGTACTTGCTTCTTATTTCTTTGAAAATGGAATATATCAACATAGAATGGAATAATATTTAGAAACATATTAAATCTAGATTCTTCTTTTCTATCAATTTATCTTCTACTATAAAATAGATATTGTAAGTAAAACAAATCTAAGATATTATTTTAATTAATATGATATAAAAGTCATATCATTATATTTTAGTGTTTTTTTTGTCAAACCTCTACGATTGTGACACATGAAAAATATGCTGAAAAAAAAGATTGAACTTGATGTTCAACAGGAACAGTGAATCTAGCGTTTAAGTTGAAAGGGAAAGTTAACTATATTTTAAAGTTGTAATTGTTCATTTGGTAAATTAGAATATGAATACGAGGATAATCTGACTTCCTACATGAATTAACGATTTGTTAATGAAAAAATTAGCTATGGTAGCCGCATACTTTTGCAACAAATCACACTTAGAATACGTTTACATTTTCGTGTTCATTAGAACGATTCAATTTTTCCCTAGAAATATTTTACCTAGTACATTTGTATTATGAAGAATATAAATCAAGAGAAATCATTTATCATGGTTTCGTGGTATATCTGTTATACATATTAATTAATATTGCAAAACAGTTCCAGGAGATAGAGTTAATGTGTTGGGTTCAGACGCCAGGGCTGTAAAGAGTCCACTTTTCATGTATTATAGATAATTCTTTACAATCATAAAAAAACTACTTATAATGGTGGCATACTATTTCTTTCGGTCAGTAATTAGTATTCCTGTATCATATATACAGTTTTTTAACAAATCACTTTATACAATTTTACATTAATATACATTATTATGATAAACTATCAATTTCCCTTAATGCAATTATAT
>OU744737.1:22921326-23088016 GCA_916613615.1 Steromphala cineraria | reverse complement strand
CATTAACATCCTTAACCCTTACGATGCGGGTATATATTTTTGCTCTACAAGCCCACGTGGCGGAATTGTTTTGTCCGGTGCCAGCCACCGTTATATCCTGATTGGCCGCTTCTTTATTTTTGTGCGAGGATATACATATGATACATGGAAATTAAGACAATTCTCTCCTCTATACGATGATGTAAAAATTATAAAATTATCTCTAGAAAATCGACGTGAAATTTACTTGACCCGGACATTTAGTATATCAAGCAAATTTGTTTCCTAAAATGATCTATGGCCTCCTGTTATGCTGTGAAAAAACCCCAACCAAAATCAACCTTGGGTAGAAAAAGTTGTGACTGTTTGAAAATCTGCCCCATGTATGCACTGGTACTTCTAACATACAACATCAGTTGTATGGCTAATAGCGTCAGAGTTATCTCCCTTCATAGCAACACACAAAATGGCTGACATTGTTGTTGACAACAAAAGTTTGTAGGCGGTAAAATATGATATATTAACTAAAAACTGTGAGTATTTTAAATAGAAATGCATTATGGCATAAAGATAAAAGCATAAGTGTATCAAATAAACATTAAAAAGTCAGGTTATCTGTGTTTGATTAGTTGAGGGGAATTGATATCCATTAGGGCTTCAAAACCACCCAATACAGTGATAAAATACCCTTTCATATGATGATTTATAATAAAACAATTATGTAAGTGATTATTTGATTGTAAAAGGAGGAATTTCAAATTCAGTTTTAAGTACAAAATTGTGTAAATTAATTGTAATCCCGGCTTAGGTACTGTGACTGCAATTAAACTGATACTACTTTCTGGATGACTACTTTCTTATGTACAATGCATCTGTTGATAAGTAATCATTTCACTGAGTTTTTATTTAATAATGATGTTAAACTCTTATCAAAATTTCAACAATGTCATAAATAGAACTATTGGTCTCCCAGCACCACTTAAATATTTGAACTAGTGACTTTCTATTGAGATTTATTGATTATAAATTCAGATGTTCATGTTTAATTTCATGTTTAATTTGTCAGCTTTCTCTAACTTTTAGTAATACAAGAATTATGATTAAACTATTTCCTGAGATATTAAAATATCATTCACTTATTTGTTTATAATTTATGTGTTTTTTACATTTTAACATTACACAAGACAGTGATCACAAATATTTTACAAAACCTGGTTTTAATCTAGATAATGGTTTTATTTAGAAGTTGAACCTTTCATTTATAGGTAATTCACAAATCTGTCTTCTTTATCTTAAATTTGTCAGTTTCCTCAATTTCTTATCTGAACTAAAACTTAATTTCAAGTAGATAACCTCTGGTTTCAGAAGACAAATATTCAATAAAACCTAATGAAATAAAACTTATGACAAGCGTTGGGAAAGACATTTTGCCCATTGGATGCAAAACCATACCCAAAATTAAGACAATTACTACAGTGTAATAGCCTAAAAATTACCCATAGTCAAAGTTATATTTCCCCATCCCTGCTTACCTTTTGATAACTTTAATTGAAAGTATGTGTTTATTTTTTTCTGTTCAAGATTCGGCAAATCTCATCTTAAAGTACAAAATATGATTAATTACGATACAAATGATATTTTTGCCATGCAACATAATACATTTCTGTTTCAATGATTCAGGTACTTTCACTGGCTGAGTGATTCAAATAAAAAAGACTAATAAGTATATATTGCTCTTGGACAATCATCATAGTCTTCCAAAACCTTAGGAGTAGGGTAGGGGAGGGAGTAGGGTTTGAGAGTGCAAGCTCCAGACTTTCAAAATCATTGTCATTAACCACAAAATATTAGCCATGATAGCATTAATGTAATCTGTACTTGCAGAAACAAAATGCTGATGTGGTAAGCATAACAAAGACAGACTCAGCTTGAGTGTTGTTCTTAGAGGGGGTCCTTGGGCCATTTGTCCACCCTTTTTGCATGGTGTCCCTTAATATAAGGAGTAGTAGGATTCTTCTACCATTGCAAGTGGCCCCATTTAAGAAATAGAGTAGCCCTAACCATCATGTGTTTTACAATAAAGTATTGTTTTGCCCTGAACTATTATAGTTAAAGCATGAGGCCGAAGGCCGAATGGTTTGACGTTGTAATAGTTCAGGGCAAAACTATACTTTATTGCAAAACACATGATGGTTAGGGCTACTCTATTTCTTTTCTAGTATGTCAATTTGAACTCGCTTAAGCTATTTCTACTCCAAAATAAACATATTTTGTAAATCACATTCGCCCGCAAATTGAAAGTCCTCAATCGGGGCCAGGACCAGTGATGTCATAGCCGATTGTTATTGACGTCATGAGCCATTGTTGCATGACGTCACTCAAAAACTATACTTTATTGCTGAATAAAGGGTGGGCGGCGCCTTTGATCTTTACCGGAACAATACTAGAACTGCTCAGAAAAGGTCAAAATGACCCCCTTGACTGTCCACCTAGGAACAACACTGTCACTTAACAAAAAATCTTTTGCTTGTATTTTAGAAAATATCAAACTTTTACAGCAACTCCCTTTCCATGCAAAATATGCATTTGTGCTTTTGTCCAATTTTGCACCAAGTATTGTATTATAATTGAGAAAATAACAGTTATTAAAAGGTTCATCACTTTAATCTGTAAAAAGACCTTCCTCTATGATACACAAATATACATAATATCTGGCATCTCAAGACCAAACAAACATCTGAAACTTTTTGTTCTGACAGATAATGTAAGCTTTCATGTTCAACCTGTGATAATATTTGTTTTTCACATTTTGTTTTTGTTGATGACATTACAATTCTTTGCACTTATATTCTTGTAAATACACCCTTACACAAACCAGTTGTAAATTCAGATTAGACCCTTCACATTAGTTGATTGGATAAAAGATTGAGTTAAACAAGTGTATCTTTGTTCCTTTTGCCTTCTATGGTTTTACCTCAATTTGACAATTTCCCTAATGTGGCTTTGTGATATACTACCCGGTAGTTGTATTTCCTCGGGTTATTGGTTAATAATTTTTGTTTATTTCTCCCAAAAATGTGATTGTTCTGCTTTGATTCATAGGAAATATTTTCATGTTTCTTTGGTTTTCAACGATGAATACCTACATACAAAGGCTCATGTAGAAGTGAAATTGCATATTTAAAAAAAATATCAAGCATGTTTCAGTTTGTTTCTCTCATTGTTTTGAGGATTGGCTATTCATAGTTTTTACAATTTCATGAGGTTGAATAAGATTAAAATTTATTTATTCATACAAATTACCAGTTAAGGATATTGAGCAATTGTTTCACCATTTTTGAGGATTTTATCTCAAGTTGACATACTCCCAAGGTTGACTCTGGTATGAGGGTTCCTGGTGAACAAGTACCTACATTGGTATATTTTTTCCCTAATTTGCTTTTTGTATATTTTAGTAATTTTTTCCCAAAATGGATCCCCAAAGGGTTTTTTTTTCGGTTGGGTTTTCCTTGGTGAACAAGTATCCCATTTGTTGTTGTTTTTAATATAATGTATAAGATTTTACCCCATAGTATTGTGAGTTTTCCTTGGTAAAAAATTATTATATTTTGTCAGCAAATTTGCTTGTTTTACTCATTTGCTAAGTTTTCAGAAATTATTTAGTGATTTTTAAACATTTTGGAGATTTAACCTCAAAATCATAAAGGTTGATTTTGGTTTGATTTTCCTTGTTAAATAATTATCTTATATGGGTAAATTTTGTCAAAGCGTTTTCTTGAAAACTCTATTGATAACTTTTCATAAAATGTTTTCCAATTTTCACATCTTTTTTAAGATTTTTACCCCAAAATGACCATTTCCTCAAGGTTGATTTTGATTGGGTTTTCTATGGTGAACAACTATCCCACAATGTTTTTTTTTAGTCTAAACATTTCCTTGTTATACTTGACAAATAACTTTGAAGAAAATATTTTGCAGTTTTCACACCTTTTTTTACTGTTTTAACCCCAAAATGACAATTTCCCCATGGTTGATTTTGGTTTGGTTTTCAATGGTGAACAATTATCCCTTAAGCTTTTATTTTATATAAACCATATCTTGTTTTACTCGATTGATAACTTTTCAGTAAATGTTTTCCATTTTTCACACCTTTTTTGAAGTGTTTACCCCAAAATGACAATTTTCCCAACGTTGATTTTGGTTGGGTTTATCATGGTGAACAATTATCCCATAAGGGTTTATTTTGTCTAAAATATATCTTGTTTTACTCAATTGATAACTTTTCAGAAAATATTTTCCATTTTTCACATCATTTTTGAGGTTTTTACCCCAAAATGACAATTTCCCCAAGGTTGATTTTGGTTGGGTTTTCCATGGTGGATAAGTACCCCATTCGAGGTCAATTGGACATAAAATTTGCTTGATATACTAAATGTCCGGGTTAAATGCAATTTCTACTAGACTATAAGCGATTTCATCAAATATTGCGAAAACTGGCACTTTTTTGGCCTTTTTGGATCACTAAATGTCGTTCGGAATGATCTCAGCTACATTTTGATGTACCACAACCCTACTTTTGATGACTTTGAATTTTTGCGCGTTGAGGGTTACGGGCCTTGAATAAGTGCGATTACGTCAAAATTAACGAAAACCGGCACTTTTTTGGTCTTCGGATATACATAAAAGTTCTTCGTGATGGTCTCAGGAGCAATTAGATGGGTGACAACCCTATTTTTGCAACTTTGAAAATTTTAGTGGGTAAGAGTTCTGTCCCTTGATTAAGCGATTTCATCAAATATTGCGAAAACCGGCACTTTTTGGTCTTTTTGGATCACTAAATGTCGTTCGGAATGATCTCAGCTACATTTTGATGTATCACAACCCTACTTTTGATGACTTTGAATTTTTGCGCGTTGAGGGTTACGAGCCTTGAATAAGTGCGATTACGTCAAAATTAACGAAAACCGGCACTTTTTTGGTCTTCGGATATACATAAAAGTTCTTCGTGATGGTCTCAGGAGCAATTAGATGGGTCACAACCCTATTTTTGCAATTTTGAAAATTTTAGTGGGTAAGAGTTATGTCCCTTGATTAAGCGATTTCATCAAATATTGCGAAAACCGGCACTTTTTGGCCTTTTTGGATCACTAAATGTCTTTCGGAATGATCTCAGCTACATTTTGATGTATCACAACCCTACTTTTGATGACTTTGAATTTTTGCGCGTTGAGGGTTACGGGCCTTGAATAAGTGCGATTACGTCAAAATTAACGAAAACCGACACTTTTTTGGTCTTCGGATATACATAAAAGTTCTTCGTGATGGTCTCAGGAGCAATTATATGGGTCACAACCCTATTTTTGCAACTTTGAAAATTTTAGTGGGTAAGAGTTATGTCCCTTGATTTAGGGATTTCATCAAATATTGCGAAAACCGGCACTTTTTGGCCTTTTTGGATCACTAAATGTCGTTCGGAATGATCTCAGCTACATTTTGATGTACCACAACCCTACTTTTGATGACTTTGAATTTTTGCGCGTTGAGGGTTACGGGCCTTGAATAAGTGCGATTACGTCAAAATTAACGAAAACCGGCACTTTTTTGGTCTTCGGATATACATAAAAGTTCTTCGTGATGGTCTCATGAGCAATTAGATGGGTGACAACCCTATTTTTGCAACTTTGAAAATTTTAGTGGGTAAGAGTTCTGTCCCTTGATTAAGCGATTTCATCAAATATTGCGAAAACCGGCACTTTTTGGTCTTTTTGGATCACTAAATGTCGTTCGGAATGATCTCAGCTACATTTTGATGTATCACAACCCTACTTTTGATGACTTTGAATTTTTGCGCGTTGAGGGTTACGAGCCTTGAATAAGTGCGATTACGTCAAAATTAACGAAAACCGGCACTTTTTTGGTCTTCGGATATACATAAAAGTTCTTCGTGATGGTCTCAGGAGCAATTAGATGGGTCACAACCCTATTTTTGCAATTTTGAAAATTTTAGTGGGTAAGAGTTATGTCCCTTGATTAAGCGATTTCATCAAATATTGCGAAAACCGGCACTTTTTGGCCTTTTTGGATCACTAAATGTCTTTCGGAATGATCTCAGCTACATTTTGATGTATCACAACCCTACTTTTGATGACTTTGAATTTTTGCTCGTTGAGGGTTACGGGCCTTGAATAAGTGCGATTACGTCAAAATTAACGAAAACCGGCACTTTTTTGGTCTTCGGATATACATAAAAGTTCTTCGTGATGGTCTCAGGAGCAATTATATGGGTCACAACCCTATTTTTGCAACTTTGAAAATGTTAGTGGGTAAGAGTTATGTCCCTTGATTAAGCAATTTCATCAAATATTGCGAAAACCGGCACTTTTTGGCCTTTTTGGATCACTAAATGTCGTTCGGAATGATCTCAGCTACATTTTGATGTATCACAACCCTACTTTTGATGACTTTGAATTTTTGCGCGTTGAGGGTTACGGGCCTTGAATAAGTGCGATTACGTCAAAATTAACGAAAACCGACACTTTTTTGGTCTTCGGATATACATAAAAGTTCTTCGTGATGGTCTCAGGAGCAATTATATGGGTCACAACCCTATTTTTGCAACTTTGAAAATTTTAGTGGGTAAGAGTTATGTCCCTTGATTTAGGGATTTCATCAAATATTGCGAAAACCGGCACTTTTTGGCCTTTTTGGATCACTAAATGTCGTTCGGAATGATCTCAGCTACATTTTGATGTACATCACAACCCTACTTTTGATGACTTTGAATTTTTGCGCGTTGAGGGTTACGGGCCTTGAATAAGTGCGATAACGTCAAAATTGACGAAAACCGGCACTTTTTTGGTCTTCGGAAATACATAAAAGTTCTTTGTGATGGTCTCAGGAGCAATTAGATGGGTCACAACAAAACGCAACTATTTATCTTCTAAATGTTTCCTTTTGCGGTGATTCGCCTCAGCCAATTTGCGGGTGTTCATTGCCATTTAACACTGGGAAATCCTTCCAATCAACCAATCAGAAACGAGTATTTACCGAAGTCATTTTACAATAATAATAATAATAATAATACTTTATTACCATTGATGTGGATATCTTTTATACACCAAATGCTTAGTAGTGTTACGTCGTCAAATGATTTATCTAACTGAGTGGAAAACAGTTCCTAAAAATCGTTAATCATTAGGGTTTTTTTCCTGTGTTATTGTTACGATAGATGTATAGATAACGAGGCTGATTCTGTTTATGACGTCACAAAATGGGGGCGTAACCAGTCATGCATTCACTTCACTTGTTTGTTGTCAGAAAGGTCTAAGCGGCCCCTCGAAAGTGGCTTTCAAAAACGGCTTTCATTACCAAACTAAACATATCTGAGTAGCGACCTTTAAAGGGGCAGTAGCACGTTTTTTGATAATTTTATATTTTAAAATTTTCACTGATAATTGTAAGTTAATGTTAAATGTATTACTTTGACAGTGAAACAAATCTCATTACACAAGTCAATCACCCATAGTCAGAGGACAAAGTATGAAGATTTACACAAATCCATTGGCGGCCATTTTTGTGTGAACACCTTTAATTCAATTTTTGTGAGAAAAGGGAATCGCATGACTAAACTTTACATTGTATATTTGAATTATTACTGCTCCATTTAGTTTAAATACATTGTCTTGCATTTGGAACCATTAATTTTCATTTTCATGACATCACCTTATATTGCCCCTAAAAACGTGCTACTGCCCCTTTAACGCACTATATAATATTGTAATCAGACTTTCTATATTCCAAAGAAAATAGTGAAATATGTTTGTGGTTATGTGAACTTTAAGTTTGTGAAAAATGTGTATAGTAATATCAAAACATATGTTATGGTTGGCAACCAGACTTCAAATTTGTTTCAGTTATTGTAGGCCTACAGTGTTCGACAAGGGGGAAACATTCCTTGTTTTCAATGCATGTTTTGATGGCAATGGTCAATAAAATATTATTGATTTTAGGGCAGTTCTAATTCAACGGTCAAATCCCTAACTTTCCAAAGTCAATAATATTCTTTTTTTCTTTCAACAAAGGCGTTTGATCCTGACTCTTTACCACCTGTTCAATGAATTTTAAGACCAAAATTGCTGAACAGAACGGCGACGGATTTGGATTATACGGCGACACACATTTTTTAAATATTTCGTTTTTACTTTGATTCGTTTACCTTTCATGTCTGATATGTTTGTTTACGACGTTTCTATGAAGATACATGCATATGTTTACACAACAAATATTTCACGAGAGATGTTGTTATAAGTATAATATGTTTTCATAAGTTTGAAGCTTGTGTTTCATATCTTAGATGTTTGAAGTGGTTTGATTGGTTCGTCTTTCATGTATGACATGCTTGTCGACTACGTTTGTACACTTAAATTAAAGCCGATGTTCAATCCGACTCGCATTACCTTTGACACTCGAAAAATAAAATAAAATAAATCTTATCTAGGATTACAAATTTAAAACACGACAAATGATCAAATATTTCATATTACCGGACATCAATTTTCGGGGGATTTAGCTCGACCATGTCAGCTGCTTGTTTTTGTATGAATAAGTCACAACAACATACCAAAAGACGACAATCGAACATAACAAAACTGTTACAATCTAATACAACAAAATATTTGTGTCGCCGTTTCATCCAATACAATTCTGTCGCCGTTCCATCCAATTTGTCGCCGTTTCAACTAAAATTGTGTCGCCGTTTCGTCCGTATCCCGTTCTAAGTATTTAAAGAGAGATGGTTACGAACGTCGGTCCCTCCCCATAAAAGAATCCTTTTTTTTTCAAAATATTAAACGATTCCGAATCGTTAATAAATGTTAATAAAATTCTAATTTATACTGCCGACTTTATTTTTTTAAGGTTTAGAGTCAAAATGTAATTGATCGCTATCTTACACTTTTATTTTTGGAGGTATGCCAGAATGACAAGAATGAGAGTTACTCCCCTTTGAAAACAACAACCCGCAGCTTCGTTGCCTTTAGACTTTTATTTCAACGATTGCTCACTTGAGTTAGGCCAAAAGAAATGAACATACGACAATAATTAAAGGTAATACTAAGTATGATATTTCATTTGTGTAGATATTTATCCCCACATCATTCGAAAAAGTATTTTTCGGCTCGGTTGACTTTGTCGGTCAGACCCTGTCACTCGGTGGCAAACTGACTCGATCCTGCTTGTCTCACCGTCAGTCATGCTCTTATCTGGACCTCACGATTAGATTCTATCGTGTTCTTAGCAAATGACATGACAGGTCTCTTCTCTCTTGTTTGTAGTCATGCTACATTAGCTTTGGGACATCACGGTGATTTTCTGATTCAAAACATTTAATTTCTGTGAAAATTTAAAATGTAATAAAATAACAACATCGATCATATCTATCGTGTTCCATTAACCTCGCGAGCCCCTAAGACAAACGACAGCAGTTGCTTTTATTCACATATAATTTATTCTAAATACTTTTAATACCTTTAGTAACATGTATTTGTCTAACTGAATTCAAAATCAAAATAAATGTAGCCTTGATCATTACCCTCAAAATCTTGTTATTTTGAAGAGGTCAATTTTATCGCGCATTTTGTGACGTCACCTGTTTTCGAGCCCCTCAGATTCTGTGACGTTGTTGTCACATCAGAAGCTTTCCAGGGGCGATTTCGAAAGTAAAAAATATTTTATCAAGTTTTACATACAGGAACTTATAAAAAGTGTCAAAAATCTCATATTTTGCAAATAAATGTGTTATGGGAGATATCACAAAGAAAACATAATGCATTAACAATATGTATTTCAAATGAATATCGTAAATAACTCATGCCGGCATCCTTAATTTAAAAAAAAACTTTTGTCAAGCTTTTATGAGATCATTTACTTTTTAGACTTTTTACTTGAATAATAATGCATTGCATCTTCTTTCTTAATGTGAAGAAAGAACTTCAGAAATCCGAAATATTATCCTCACCTGTCAATTTCAACGCGCACCTGACCTCTGCACAGCAAGTCATAGATGTGAATTTCACTCGATAGAGAACACAACAATATTTAATGGGAATATATAATTGACTCCCCTTTTGATAACATTTAATGAAGAAACATAAACTTTATATAAAATTGCAATTATTGTACATCAAACATTTATCAGTGTTGCTTTATTTGATATCAATATTGCATGTGAAAAATCAGAGTTGTTGACTTACCTTAGAAACCGCCAATGCGACGGTATGGAAATGAAATGAGTCGTTCACATTATTCTTGGTATTTTTATTGTTAAAAGGGTATTTCGATAACTACTGTTGGGAATATTTGGATCAATAAGAGCATTTTTTGATTAGAACTTTGTTTTATGCATTGATCAGCAGCCTAACGTTCGTTTGGGGACCTGCGAAACTTTGCAAAAAAATTGCTGATCCTTTATGAGATGACCCCAACTGTCAATCAGCTGGAAAGTTAAAAATAATCTGTCACGTGATGCTAATCACATGATGTTGACTTGAAGGTTACGTTCTTCAGTCAAAATGAGTTTCACAGTTCTCAAAATATTTGTATTGAACTGTGCTCGCTTAAGAAATATGACTGTGATCGGTGTTTATGGAAATCTAGGTTTTCATTGCACTGATTACTTATTCTTGTATAAAAAATCTGAAATGCAGACTTATAAACAAAAAAAGAATGTATCCGATAAAAAGGACATTTCCCTCAACTTTTTGTTGGAAATTTATTATAAACATGCGTCTAGAATGCACCCTGGGCCCTTTTTTTCAGGGGCTCGAAAAGACGTGACGCTCGATAAAAGGTAACGTGGGGATACTAAAACGAGTTTGACAATTGGCACATTTGATTCATTTTGAATACGGATAATTTGTGACCATTTCGTTCTATCTTTTTCAACCCTTGGATTCTTTTTTGACTGACTTTTTTAGCCCTTGAATATTTGTTGACTATATCTTTTTTAACCCTTGGGTCCGTATCAACGAACCTTTAGGGTTAGTATGTCTAGTGTAAGTGATGGTAACGTATTGTAGATAAAATCACTAGAGCTTGGTAAAGTGCAGTACTTCCTTAAATAATGTTAATCATGTAACTTTTCCTAGCGGTATGGTGCATCTCAGCATTTTATATAATTCTTATTTATAATTCATGATGCTTTTACTAACATTTTATTTTTTCAACCAATGGATCATGGTTTTATCTAATTATACCCCCGTTACGAAGTCATTCCGTCCGTCCTTCCGTCCGGTCACATATCTCCAAAACTACTTTGTCTACATCAACCAAACTTTGCAGAATTGTTAAACATGTCATTCTCATCAATTCTTGACCATCTGTAGCATTCTGGATTTTAATTTTTGGCCGTTTCCATGGAAACGTCACTTTTTGGACTTAGTTTAATAGGGTTCAATGGGGACTAATTTTCTCAGAAACTATTGGACCTAGATGAATAAGATTTTGGTTATAGATGCTTCTGATGATACTCTTGATCGAATTCGAAAGCCGATTCCGTAAAATTAATTTTTGCGGAGTTATCGCCCTTGAATGTCCAATTTGACTTGGTACAGACAGCGGACTTGGTGCTTCAATGGGGACAAGTTTTCTCAGAAAAGTATTGTACCTAGATGAATAAAATTTTTGTTATGGATGCTCCTGATGATTGTCTTGATCGAATTCGAAAGCCGATTCCGTAATGTTAACTTTTACGGAGTTATCGCCCTTGAATCTCTGATTTGACTTAGTACAAACAGCGGACTTGGTGCTTCAATGGGGACAAGTTCTCTAAGAATTGTACCTAGATAAATAAAATTTTGGTCATGGATACACCTGATAATACTCTTGATTGAGTTCGAAAGCCATTTCCAAAATTTTATTTTTGACAGAGTTATGGCCCTTGTTTCTGAAATTGGACTTCAGGCCATAAACAGGTCTGATGCTCAAATGGGGACAGATTTGCTCTAAAACTATAACACCTAAATGAGTGAAATTTTGGTTATTGGTGCTCCTGAGGATACTCTTGATCGAGTTTGAAAGCCATTTTCGAAATTTTAATTTTGACAGAGTTATGGGCCTTATGGCCCTTGTTTCTGAAATTGAACTTGGAGCGAGTAACAGGTCTGATGCTGCAATGGGGACAGATTTCCGCAGAAACTATTACACCTAGATGAATGAAATTTTGGTTATGGGTACACCTGATGATACTCTTCATCGAGTTTGAAAGATATTCCCGAAATATTATTTTTCACGGAGGTATTGCCCTTGATTCTGCTATTTGACTGAAAATGGATCCACTTGATGATACTTTTCATTGAGTTTGAAAGTTGTTACCAAATTCGCCCTTGGGTTTGGGTTTGAACTTGGTGCAAATGACTAGTCTGATGCTCCAATTTGGACATGTTTTATCTGAACTTTAACAGTTAGGTAGATGAAATTGTTGGTTTTTGTTTCACCTGATGATACTCTTGACTTTTGAGGTAGAAGAAAAATCAGACGGGATGCGGGGGTATGTGAGCCATGCTCACTTTTTTCTTGTTCTTAATAAATATTGACTAGGGACAGAGTATAAAGATGCACACCTTAAATTACATTCAAATGATTAATATGGAAACTTGATAAGAATTGTATTCAACATCATTAATCAAATTGATCTAATTGCCAAAATAAGTAGGGGAGGAAATTACTTGAGTAAATGACCGAGAAACATAATCAAATTCAAACAAGAGAAGTTTTGTGTCCTTTTGAAAGTATATTTGTATTTCAAATATGATTTATGTTATGAAAAAGGTTGCAGAACAGTCACAATTTTAGGCAAGTTTCCATTTCCTTGCAAAACAAAATATGTGATTTTTTCTAAATTTCCTTATTGCATAAGTATTGAGAGCTTTTTCAGTGATTTTGAGATAAACAGAAGTAGGGTTTTGGCTGGTAGGTGGCAAATTTCAAACAGCTTATAAAGGCACCCTTTTATTTGTCAAAATGTTCCTGATTCAATATTTATGGAATATTGTCTTCATGGGGTAAAACATAACAATGCGTAGTTAACCTAACAAAATTATCTAAGTCATTGAATCAATGACTCATGTATTAAGCAAAATAGCAGAACACAAAACTATTGTGATCTCCTTTTGTTGATTCATGTTATTTTGTATAAGAGAAAACCCTGGATTCCGCTGGTTTTACCAAACTTATCAGGCTCCTAATAAGAAATCCTTGTATCGATTAAAAAAATAAGTGCTAAGTATAGATTAAATTTTTATCTTTAGGTACCCAATCAGCTTGGTTGTTGTTACACATTGGACAAAAGACTAATTTGTTTCAGTGTGGAGACACAAGCGTCTTAGGTGATGCGTCTACACTTGTCAATCACTGGAAGAGACCACGCCCTTTCAGGAGAGGAACAACAGGAGGTAGGCGTCATCCAAAACCAAACATCTGTGTTTTACCTGCCAATGAAATATCAAGAAATGGAGCGCGGTG
The DNA here is from genome assembly GCA_916613615.1 of Steromphala cineraria. Classification (NCBI taxonomy): domain Eukaryota; kingdom Metazoa; phylum Mollusca; class Gastropoda; order Trochida; family Trochidae; genus Steromphala; species Steromphala cineraria. The sequence continues at coordinate 23,074,519 of OU744737.1, read as the reverse complement.
GTGTAGTGGTTAGCGTGCTGGCCTATCACGCCAAAGACCCGGATTCGAATCCATTTTTTTACACCGTGTTGTGTCCTTGGGCAAGGCACTTCATCCACATTGCACTCAGTCTACCCAGCTGTACAATTGGGTACCTGAATACGGGAAGTAAGGACCTACATGTATGTGGTCGCGCGAAGCGCTTAGTAGCGGCTTTGAAAGTACAATTTCCTTCAGGGTGATAATGTACAGCCAATGAGCAGTGCTTGCACTGGATATTAGGCTTAAAAATGTTCATTATTATTATTTATTTTTATTTTTAAGACCTTCTCCTCTCCCTCCCCCACAGACTCTTGATACTTCGTTTAATTTGGAGAGTTCGGACCACAGTAACATAACTACTGCCGGCTTTAAAACTGTTACTAAATCACTAAGTGCAGCCCTCTGGAACGCACAATCTGTCAGAAATAAAACTTGTGACATTGCTGATTTGATTCTCGAGGAGGATATTGATGTACTTTTTCTGACTGAAACATGGCTTCATAGCTCCGGTGACGAAGCTCTTATTGAGGCTATGACCCCTCAGGGATTTAAGTGTCAACATATTTCCATGGATGGCCGAGATGGTGGTGTGGGTGTGATATTCAGATCTAATATTGCCATCAGCTTCATATCGACCACAGCAATATAATCCTTTCGAGTATATTGATATGAGTCTTTCGGTTTCAATACAACTCTCAGAGTGATCTGTATCTATCGTCCGCCACCATCGTCTAAAAATAAACTCTCATTCAGTGATTTCTATGAAGTTCTTACCAAGATCTTCTCCAAACACCAGACCAAATACTCTCTTCTTGGGAGATTTCAATGTACACTATGATGATGATAAGAAACCAGGTGTGAGGAAACTCAGAACTCTACTGGATTCCCATGGTCTAACACAACATGTATCTGATTCAACACACAGATCAGGACACATCCTTGATTGGGTTGTGACTGGTAACACCGACATTGTGAAATCTTTGACTGTCAAGGATAAACTCATGTCAGATCGTTATGTTATCATTTCCCAACTTAACTTGGAGAGACCTCATCTCGATCAATAAAGCTACAAAATCCTCACACAACATCAAAAGAGTGAATAAGGATAGTTTTCACTCACATCTCGACTCCAGTTTACAGTCCATTACTCAAGACCAAACTGTGGATACAATGATTCAGTTATACAATGACTGTCTGTCTACCTTGTTGGATAAGCATGCTCGGGCGCCCGAGCGCACCTTCAAGGATAAGTCTGGCTGCATGTGGTACTGTGAAAAAGTTCATCAAGCTAAACGTGAACGACGTAGAGCTGAACGCTGATGGCGTAAAACTAAACTTGAAGTTGATCGCCAAATTTACAAATCTGCCAGAAACAATGTAACGCATGTCCTTGGTGAATGCAAACGGACATTCTACGGAAAGAAGATTGCGGATTTGGATGAAAATCCAAGACGAGTCCACAAGCTACTGAATGAACTCCAGGGTAAAGTGAATGACACACAGCTACAGAAGTCTGACAACATTCAGGAACTTGCTGACAAATTCAAAATATTCTTTGAAAAGAAAATATATTCGCTGTCACCTTGAAAAATCTGATTCCTGCATACCCTCTGTTGTTGATATGCAATTTGAAGGTCAACCTATGAATGATTTCATACCGTTTTCTGAAGCTGAGGTTGAAGCCCTTAAACGATCTTCAAACAAAACAACTTGTCTTCAAGATCCCATTCCCACAGCATTTCTGAAGGATCATGTTTACGTGATTGTCCCTATCATTACGGAGATTATCAATAAAAGCTTATCAGAAGGTGTGTTCCCTAGCCTTTTGTAGGAAGCCACTGTGAAACCGCTCATCAAGAACAGTAAGTTGAACATTTCAGATTTTAAGAACTACCGTCTTGTATCAAACTTGGCATACCTTTCAAAGCTGATCAAAAAGGCAGCCGCAAAGAGGCTGATGACGCATCTTTCATCACATGATATTCTCAACAAATATCAATCGGCCTACAGACCCTTACATCTTACATCTACAGAAACCCTAATGTTACGACTCATCAATGACCTTCGGATAATCATTGATAATGGTAAGCTAGCAGCGTTAGTTCTCCTGGATCTTAGCGCTGCTTTCGATACGGTAGATCATGCTAAACTCCTGAAAATGCTGGAGAGACATACTGGTATCAAACACTCAGCACTTAGATGGTTTGCCTCGTATCTGGATGGACGGAAACAGTCTGTTGTGGTGCAAGGTTGTGCTTCTAAGGAGCTTGAGCTAGTGTGTGGGGTACCTCAAGGCTCTGTACTTGGGCCCATTTTGTTTCTCATTTATGTCAACAACCTTCAGTGTGTCATCGACAGGCATGGTATGGGGCACTACTAGTATGCTGATGATGTGCAACTGCTGAAGTCGATTAGCCCCGGATCTTTATCAAGGGATCTCCAGCAGGTGAATCTATGCACAACAGACATCAAAGGTTGGATGGATTCCAACATGCTAAAACTGAATGAGAATAAAACAGAAGTCCTCATCCTTGGAACCAGTAAAAAAATTGCAAAGCATTGATGTTGATAGAGTTTCAATTGGACTCTCGATGATTCAGCCATCAAATTGTGTGAAGGATCTGGGAGTTTATGTGGACTCAAATCTTTCACTTGATGCACAGGTCAGCCATCTTCCGCACGCATCGGGCGAGATATATGCATTTACAAGAAATTCATATTCACCCTTGCGACAACTCGACGGGAAAGTTGTGACTCTATCAGCGCCCCCTGTAGGACAAACAGAGTTACGTCCCTTGCATTGACCAATCAAATCGCTCGTTACAAACCCAGTCAGTCCAACTCGAACTCGAACAATAATTTAATTTCAAATTAATCCCTTAGTTACGTTGTGACAACAGTCATAAAAACGATGCTTGAATATAGGTCACCAAAATACTGAGTGAATAAGGCTGTATTTCTCAGTTTCTATTTAGACATCGCATCATTTTATTACAGTTTTGTGTGCTCAATTGAAATATATAAGGTAATTTGAAAGTAAAAATATGTTTGTGGTTGCAAACCGTTAAAAATAGATGAGGGAAAACATTTGTATGTCAATTACCGCACGAAGTTTTTCCAGTTTGTGCTGCAAATCGTAATCGATCTTGCTAATTTTGTTGAGTTTAGTGTGGCATGCCACTGAAATATACAATGACAGGCCATCGTTCAACTGTCGGGTATAAAATAATACCTGTGCCAGCTGATTTATTACCAGAAATGACTTGGAAAATATTTGCCGGTGCATAATTGTTGGTACAACATCGCGATAGATTCTTCAGTGCGTGGCCAAAAGCAAGAAATCATATCATGACAAATTTTTAGAAAAAGGGCCATTGTTTTTCGTATTTACATCAATTTCCGGACAAGTTTTATGAAATCTTTGAAATTGTTCGAAAGTATTACATTGTTGTTTCACCTTGGGGTATTTTCCCGATTCAAAATATATTTACAATTTGATTGAATATTTCGATAGAGACTTTTCTAATGATTAAATAAATATGATAATAATTATCAAAATCAGTCATAGATCTTAATCCGTAGCGCTGGTTTTAACGTTCTAAAAAATGCGCCCGTATGCTCCCCAGAAGTGCTTTTTGTATCCCCGCTTTTGATTGGCCTACACCATAGCTCAATAATCAGGCTACTTCCTGTCACAACTTTCTCGTCGAGTTGTCGCAAGGGTGAATAGGAATTTCTTGGAAATGCATATCTCGCCCGATTCGTTCGGAAGATGAGGTCAGCAATCTCTGCAAAGTTTGCAACTTCCATCTTAGGATCATCGTTGCTGTTCGGAAGTTCATAACGACTGATGCTGCTCATACCCTGGTCCGGTGTCTCATCTTTTCACGAATGGACTATTGCAATAGTCTTTGATTTGGAATCACCACTAAACAGCTATCCAGACTCCAAAAACTTCAAAACCGCCCAGCTAGGATTGTTGCAATTTCCCTTAAAAGAAAACATGAAGAGATATCTCCAACCCTCAAGTCCCTTCACTGGCTTCCAATCAAATATAGGATTGACTTTAAGATTTTATGCCTTGTACATAAATGCCTTCACAACCAAGCTCCATTATATTTATCTGAACTGCTTGTAAATTATGTTCCTTCAAGATCACTCAGATCCGAACATCGATTCATCCTAAATGTGCCAAAAGTCAATCTAGCCACCTATGGACAGAGATCCTTTTCATATGCAGCACCCACTTTGTGGAATCCTCTCCCAGAAACAATCAAGCTTCGTGAATCATTGGACTCATTCAAGATATCTTTGAATACTTATTTCTTCTCAATAGCCTTTGACTGACTTTCCACTTTCTTCTCCCAATGCGCCATGAGCATGCACGAGTGTATGGATGAGGCGCTCTATAAATAACCACTATTATTATTATTATTATATTATTATTATACGTATATGGTTCATTGTTTCTACATTTGGTGACCACTTTGCCTTTAAAGGGGCAGTAGCATGTTTTTTGATAATTTTATATTCTAAAATTTTCACTGATAATTGTAAGTTAATGCTAAATGTATTATTTTGACAGTGTTAAAAATCTCATTACACAAGCCAATCATCCATAGTCAGAGGACAAAGTATGATGATTCACATAAAATCCATTGGCGGCCATTTTGTTTGAACACCTTTAATTCATTTTGTGTAAGAAAAAGAAAATGCATGCCTAACTTTACATTATAAATTTGAGTTATTACTGCTCCATTTAATTCAAAAACATCGTCTTTCAATTGGAACCATTAATTTCCATTTTCCTGACATCACCTTATGTTCCCCCTAAAAACGTGCTACTGCCCCTTTAATGGCACAGTCTTATCGATTTTTTTGTAGGAAATGAAATTCAGGAAGACTGTTTACAAATATATATATATATTTCACACTCAATCATCGGAGCTACGAGCGTGAAATGCATTACATAAACAAAACATTGTTGAAACTGATAACTTTTATTTTGAGTTATTTGTAAATATGCTCCTCTTCTATCAACCGATCAGTTATTCAAAATTTTGTTAATAATAGTCCCTTGGGGGTCAATAGTCACCCCTAGCTTTGAGTCCGTGGTGGATTCCAACAAGATACTTTATATGAAGCCTAATAATAAACGTAATAATAAGCATAAAAATGAAGAGGAAAATGAAAGAACATGTTTCTACTGTGCAAGATCAGGATTAACATTTATAGAAAATGAGTATCACTTTATAATGATTTGTAATGCATATTCACAACTGAGGGTCAAGTACTTAGAAAGTTATTGTTATGCAAATCCGTTCTGCTTTAAATTTATTTACCTTATGTCAATCCACAATATGTCAGTTATCCAAGTTTATATCTTTGCCTTTAAGTACAGAACGTCACTAAAAACTTGATGTATTTAATGATAACTACCGGGTATGTATATTTGTGTATATTTATCCGCCGCCGCAACGCGGAACGGGGGACTATGAATTCAGCGGCGTCTGTGCGTACGTCCTTCCTTACGTTCGTCTGGATTCTTGTTAACCCGATATCTCATGAACCATGATGGAAATACGCAGACACCAGTCGATAATGGTGACCTTGACCTTATTTTCAAGGTCACAATGGCAATTTTACCACTTTTGAAGCTCTTGTTAACGCGATATCTCCATTAACCATTTCACTCAGAGTCTTCAAATTTGGTGTCAACCTACATGATGGGAATACGCAGACACCAGTTGATTATTGTGACCTTGACCTTATTTTCAAGGTCACTACGGCACTTTTACCACTTTTGAAGCTCTTGTTAACGCGATATCTTGTGAACCACTTCACTCAGTCTTCAAATTTGGCGCCAGTCTACATGATGGGAATACCCAGACACAAGTTGAATATTGTGAACTTGACCTTATTTTCAAGGTCACTACGGCACTTTGACCACTTTTGACACTCTTGTTAACACGATTTTTCATGAACCATTTCACTCAGAGTCTTCAAATTTGGCGTCAATCTACATGACGAGAATACGTAGACACCAGTTGAAGATTGTGACCTTGACCGTATTTTCAAGGTCACTACGGCACTTTGACCACATTTGAAACTCTTGTAAACGTGATATCTTATGAATGGTTACACATTTTCAATCACCACAGCTCTTATGGAATGTATGCTAGCAGGGTCGGGAGACATATTGGTTTTAGCTGAGTTCCCGTCGGCGTTGGCGTTCCCATTTCGTTTCCAGAGCATATCTCTAAAACTATGTGACCCATCATCACCAAACTTGGTATACCGTCTCTCCATATCATGTAGATGTGCCTTTTGGAGGTTATAGATTTCTTAAAATTTAATTTTTTTTTATTTCCATGGCAACAATTTGGATTTAGTCTTTTTCAAGGGTAGTGTTTCGTTTCCAGAGCAGATCTTTAAAACTATGTGACCGATCATCACCAAACTTGGTAAACTGTCTCTCCATATCATGTAGATGTGCCTTTTGGAGGTAATAGATTTTTTTTAATTTAATTTTTTTTTATTTCCATGGCAGGGGGAGTCATCTGTTTTTACATGTAAAAACACTTTCTAGTTATAACTATGTCTACTTCATATTATTAATTTAATATGTATAGAGAGCATGCTGTCTATCAAATTATAATATCTCAACAATGAATTCATTATAAGCGGCAGGGGACATTGCCATATTAGTGACAAACACTTGTTTGTATTGATATGTTCATTGGGCCTGTGGCCTTCAAACTTCATTAATAAACATCTCAAACAAGTGTGCAACAAGCTAAACGTCAATAGTTTAATTTTCCCTAGGTTCAAACAAGCTGCTGCTCACCAAACTGAACAACGAAATGGCTCAAAACGGCATCGACACGGTGGTGCTGCGAGGAGTTCAGAAGAGCTATGGGCGTGGCCAGCACAAAGTGCATGTGCTCAACGATCTCAATATGACCGTCCCACGAGGTGCAATGTAAGTATAAAACAAAATTCAATCTCATCATCGCCTAACAAGTGATGAATTTTCAAATCAACAAATCATCATAAAATTTAAAAACCATAAGAATCTTAGCAATGAGTCACAGGATTCAACATTTCAAGTTTGATACTAATTGTTACTACAAGGACTCATTTAACCCTTAGCCTGCTGGACTGTTTTTCAAGTTTGCTTCAAAATTGTAAATTTTTGTACTGACATCGCATTGGTATATCTCATGTATAGCTTTTCTCTCCTGCTGGGATTGCAAGGCCCTGAATTCAGTAGGTTATATTATGTGAATGATTTCGAGTTAACGCACATCCATCCTAAATTTTTTGTTAATTCAAAACTTGCATTTTCCCCACTGCTAGGCTGCTTGCACCACAACAGAGCTTCATAATCAATTGAGAGTTCTTAGAACATGATCACTTCCCCTGCAAAGTTTAGCTTTTCAATCATAAGTTAATTAAAGACTTGCAACATTTTCACATCTGCTCAAAACGAGGCAGCACACCTCTTAACCTTTCTGTAATAGCGACAGAGCTTGATATATATGCATCAGTTCACAAATTTGGAAACAACCGTGATATCTCCATTAATTAATCTCCAAGAATTCAACTGCATAATCTTTATCATCTTTTCAAACCACAGGGTCACTCGAACTCACATCTAACTTTTTAATCCAATTTAAGTCCCCAAAGATGATGTTCCTATGATTGGGCCATTGCTTGAAATATCTGTTTAATTTGCATTTTTATTTTAAATATTTTTATTATTACAACATTGCCATGATTATGTGGTCATCTATAAAAACTATGCATTAATATCACACAGGTTCTTGATATTTATCTAATATTCCGACCATGGTGCCAAATGCAAAGGGAAAAATAGTTCAACCATATGCCATTTCTGAAAATCTTAAAATTTGATTGAAAAATTAATAGAGAAGTTACAGTATTATATACCATCACAATGCTTGGAGATGTACGAGAAGTTTTGTTTAACAGATACGGTTTGCTGGGGCCCAGTGGATGTGGCAAGACGACCCTTCTCAGATGCATTCTGGGACAGCTGAAGGTCGACAAGGGTTCAGTCATCACGTTCGGCCGGACTCCGGGTCAGAGGCAGTTTGGGGTTCCGGGTCACCGGGTGGGATACATGCCACAGGTTGGTCAATGTCAACCTTTATAGAGCCACTGAGTTTAACAATGTTATTTTAGGGATCACACTATCTTGCAGAGTCTTGTACTTTTCGGGCCGAGTCCCATGGGGGATTTGAACTCACACCCTCAGAGTCAGGCAACACCGCCAGCAATGACAAAACCAACAGCTAACCAACTTGTATCGTCATTGCTGGCGGTGTTGCCTGGCACGAAAAAGTACAAGAATCTGTACTATCCAAGATGGTGTGATCCCAAATATAATGCTCCGTTTACACTACGTCCACAGTCTCCACGTTCGTCACGTTTGTATCAAAACGGCAAGTACGTAACGGAGCGCAAGGGAACGTGAAGCGGTACCGTGACATAACTTGATAAACGGGGCTACCGTGGCGGTACTTGAAAGATGCGTTTTCTGCAAAACATTTTCCCACGTTCGTCCCGTTTGAGGACAGAAACGTAACAGAACGTGTTAGAACGGGGGTAACGTAATAGAACGTAACTCAACTTAACACAACTTAACACAACCTAACACAACTTGGAGGCTTCCGTAATGGAACTTCTAATAATTATAATCTAGGTCAGTATCACGTTTCTGTGAACGAACATTCTTTGAATTGATAAATTTTTAATACTTACCCCACTTCAGATATTGCATATTACCTATACTTCCGATAAGAGATTGGAAAACGTGTTGGTATATGTCATCTTAACTTCGTATTGTATACAATGGATCATGATGTATACCAACGCGACATCGTACCGGAAGGAACGAGTCCAATCCGTCACGTGACCACGTTAGAAAATCACATTCCATGCTTATCGCTGCGCGATTGTGGACGTGTTTTGCTAAGGATTTGTTATCGTGGTTTGAATAAATTCTAACTTTAAGTTTGTTTTCCTGTTAACTACGGTATGTTTCCTTTTGTCATCTTGTTGTGTGTGATGTGAATAAAGCAGTACGGTAAACCTACCTGTTGAATTCTGCATTTACGACGTTTTTGTCGTAATTTTCCCTTTTTTGGTGCACTTCAAGTTCTTCTTGGCTTGATATTACCTTAGTATCCTCGGTAATATCCATTAAACTCACTTATGCACCCTAAATTTCCATAATTTTCACTAAATTCACACCTCCAAACTCTTCGTGTTTTTTCTTCGGGGTTCGCACTTTTGTATTACTGCGCCTCGCACGTGTTTTGCTAAATATTCCTTTTGAAGGTTTTTTCCCTATTTTTTGTATTATCACCCTTCCCATACCTTAGGGTTACTTAATACACTAATTTGTTGCTCCTTTTTCCATCGCAATTTCCCCCTTTTTTGCGGTGTTAATTTGGCACTTTTTTCTTCGCTACTTGCGTTCACCCGTTTGCCGCTTGTAGCTTCCTCAGGCCTTATTCAGGTTTGATATTGATTTATTCACATTACATTACGGGTTGGTTTTTTCTACCCGTTTGTGTGTATTTCATGCTTTAAATACAGTTTATATGCATTTTTATAGCATTCCAATGCTTTTGTAATATATTCCTTCATTGCTTCTCATCTTTCATGTCTATGACATTTGCTTGATGAGTGTTTTTTATTATTATTCCTTAAAGCTCCACGCTCATTCCAACAATATTTTACTGCATATTCTTGCGTAATACATATTGTTTTCTATTCTTACGCTTTATCCACTGTATATTTTTATGCAATGTTTTTCCCTATGCATAATTCTATTGTTTTTTATTTGGGAAAGGAAAAAAAAAAACAATTGCCTTTGTGTTCATTCCTTTACTTAAAGAATGTTTCTGCTTATCTTTCTTTAGGTGAGTGTTAATGACGAGGGTTTTCTGCTCAACTTGTAAGAGCCTGAAGTCCTCTAAAGACCCTCACCCCCTGTGCCCGGACTGTGTGTCCCGTTACTGTGAGGTTGACGACAGGTGCATCTTTTGTCGTGGTCTTTCGACACCTGATTTCAAGGCTTTCTCTGTGGCGAGGAGAAAGAGGTTCACCCAAAGGAAGGCTAGAGCGACAACCATTGCTCCCCCTATGGCAACCAAGGATGTTCCTTCGCCTGCCGGCGAGGGTACGGCTCCCCCACCAGTGGTACCTACTGTACCAACACCCGTACCTACGCCTGTGGCACCTCCTGTCTCCTTCCCGTCGCTGTCCCGGGAGGAGTTTGAGGAGGCTGTTAACCCCGGAGCACCTGCAATCAGTGTGCTCGAATCTATGGTTACTAGGATCGTGAGGGAGCGCGACCGGCGTTCCATCTCTCCGGATCTTCGTCTCCCGGCCCCACTGGCCCCGGACTTCCCTGTGCCTACGTTTCGCCGCAGGTCTACGTCGCCTGCTACTGTGTCACGTCCTGAGGCTTCACATCGCTTACGTACGCCGTCACCGCCCCCTCCTAGTCGCTACTACCTGTCCCCGACTAGCACCGTGGTGGACGACAGGCATTTCTTCAGGGATCAGCAGGTGTGTGTGCCAAGTGTTCGACGTCGTCGTGCTCCCCCAGAGGACGATTTTTATCCGACTAGCGGCCAGCACCAGTCTCCCACTAGGCGCTCATCGCCCGGCAGACGGCGTTCTCCGCTTACTCGGCGCTCCTCGCCCACCCGGCGCTCCTCGCCCACTCGACACTCCTCGCCCTCTCGGCGCCCGTCGCCCACTCGACGCCCGTCGCCCTCTCGACGCCCGTCGCCCACTCGACGCCCGTCGCCCCCTCGGCGCTCATCGCCTCGGCGCTCCCCTCCTCGGCGCCCCTCACCTCGGCGCTCCCCATCTAGAGCTTCTCCAGTGAGGCGTTCACCAGTGCGACGCTCTCCTGTACGACGTTCTCCCGTACGACGCTCTCCCGTACGTCGCTCACCCGTGCGTCGCTCACCCGTGCGTCGCTCACCCGTGCGCCGTTCACCTGTGCGTCGGTCGCCGGCTAGACGTTCGCCTATGCGTCGGTCACCAAGGCGTGCTCCTGCTCAGCCGTCTCCTCCTCGCCAGTCACCACCTCGGCGTAGGTCTCCACCGCCTCGTCGTTCTCCCAGGCGTTCTCCTTATCGGTCGCCTCAGCGCTCTCCCCGTCGCTCTAGGTCACCTGTCCGACGCCCTCCCTCTTCGGTTGCTTCTACTGGCCAGCGCTCGCGCTCGCCCCCGTTCCAGGAGGAGCAGCACTTTGTGCCGGATTACGAGGAATATTTGGAGGATATTTCCGATGAGGAAGGCTCCCACCTTGAGCTGGCTGGGGTGTATGCCTGGATCGCGGATCGCCTGGTGACCTGTCCTTCTCCGGGCCCTGGAGTTGACAGCCGGTTCGCCATCTGGGATGATCCAGAGTTGTTGATCCCCCCTCATCCAATCGTGAAGGACGCCCTGGAGGACCTGGACGAGGACTTCCAGAGGCTAACTCTTAACCCCTCCTTCAAGCTAGCAAGGAATTCTACGTCGAGCTTCAAGGTCCACTCTCTGGAAGCTTTTAATTCGGGCGCAGTCCAGGATGACTCGGCGCAGCGGTTGTCAGACGCCTCGCGGGCCCTCTATAAGGTCCAGGATGTGAAACTGCAAAATATTGATACAGAGCTGCGCAGGACGATCAAGCCTCTCTCTGCCCTGGCTTCATCTACAGAGGCGCTTATGCAGGACCTCAAGGAGGTCAACCCTTCGCGGTTGGACCACATGGCTACCATGTTCAGGTGGCAAGCCAATTCTATCTCTACGATAGTCAGTCATGTGCGGGCGGCGTTAGCCCATACCTCCTTGATCAGAAGAAACGGCCTGCTAGCCCCGTGCGTGTGGCAGGAGGAGTTCAAGAAGCGCTTGATTCGAGCTCCCCTGTCTTCACCATCTCTCTTCGCTGAGCGTATCCCAGAGATACATAGGGAACACACCCAGGTGACTCAGGCTGAATTTACATTTCAGGCCTCAAAGTTTGTTACGGCCTCGTTCCCATCCAACCCTACTGTCGGCAAGTCCTACACTGCTCGCCGGAAGTCCGTGCGTGGTGCCTTCCGTGGCAGGGGAGCGCGCAACCGTGGTAACCAGGGATATTCGTACGGCGCTCCAAACTACCAGCGCCGACAACGCAACCCCCAGACGCCTGGTAAAAAGAACAAGGCGTTCTACAAACGTCGTTGAAAGATCAGTCAATCACGACTGGGATCTCCCGCCCCCAGTCGTCCCAATCACAGAAGTCCCCGTAGGCGGGAGACTAGGGATCTTCTGGCAAAATTGGATCATGCTGGAGGATCCCTTTATCACCGAAATCCTGAAGACCGGCTACAAGTTGCCAATAGCCAGGTCACCGCCTCTGACCAACCTGCCCCGGTCACGCGTGTATTCGTTAGCTCAACAGATGCAGCTGTCAACCAACATCAAGACGCTGCTAGACAAGAGAGCACTAGAGAAGGTGCTAGAACCCAACGACTCCCCAGGGTTCTACTCTCCCATCTTTCTTGTCCCCAAGAAGAACTCGGACAAGATGCGGATGATCCACAACATGGCGGTGTTCAACGATCTCTATCTCACAGAGCCACCTCATTTCCGCATGATTTCCCTGGATCTACTGCGTTCCAAGCTGTCCCACAACGACTGGCTGGTCAGTCTAGATCTTCAGGACGCCTACCTCCACGTTCCCATTTACAGACCTCACCGGAAGTTCCTGCGGTTCGAGTTCCTGGGAACCCATTACCAGTGGAGAGTGCTCCCGTTTGGCATTTCCACGGCCCCGTGGTTATTTACACGCATCACAGCGCCGATCGTTCGTTTTCTCCACCTTCGGGGGATCGAGTTCGATCCATACATCGACGACTGTTTGATGAACCACGGGTCGCGTCAGGTTCTACAAGAGCAAACCCAGTTCGCCATCCGTCTTCTCCGTCAGTTGGGCTGGTTGATCAACGTGGAGAAGTCCCACCTTGTCCCGACCCAACAACTGTCCTTCATCGGAGGCTTGTTCCTCACAAACCGAGATCTCGTCTTGGTCCCGCCAGACAGGTGGACCAAGATTCAGGGGTTTGTGGGTCGAGCACTACACCAGTCGATGTCCCTCAGGGAGTGGCAGTCCCTTCTAGGTCTACTGTCGTCAGCCCAGGCCCTCACCACCAGGGGTCGCCTGATGCTCAGGCCTCTTCAGAGGTTTCTCGCCCCTTACATACAGCAGGACGACCTGAAGTTGAAGTTTTCCCTCCCAGCGGACCTCCGGGTCTTCCTTCGCTGGTGGAGGGTCGAATCGAATGTCTGCGCAGGAGTCTCCTTGACAGAGCTTCCCCACAATCAACAGCTGTTTGTGGACGCCTCACTCCAGGGTTGGGGTGCTCATCTAGGCCAGCAGACAGCGGCAGGGCTGTGGTCCGACGTTCAAGCGAGCTGGCACAGCAACAATCTCGAGCTTCAGGCAGTGATTCTGGCAGTCTCTCACTGGCTTCCAACGCTGCGGGGTTCTCGGCTCCTGGTGGCCTCAGACAATTCCACAGTAGTGTGGCTCATAAGGAACCAGGGCACCACACTGTCAGGTCATCTTTTGGAGCAAACGTTCCAGTTGTTCCACCTGTTGGACGAGAACCATATTCAAGTCAAAGCCCGCCACATCCCAGGTTGCAGAAACGTTCTGGCGGACGCTTTGTCAAGGCCAGGAAAGCCCTCTCCAACAGAGTGGATGCTCCATCCGGAGGCGTTCAGTCTGATCTGCAGACAGTTTCATCGCCCATTGATAGATCTGTTCGCAACGAGTCTGAACGCTCGTCTCCCAGTATACGTGTCCCCGCTGCCGGATCCAGCAGCCTGGGCAGTGGACGCCCTATCAATGTCATGGGAAGGACTGGACGCCTACGCATTCCCCCCTCCTGTCCTTCTTCCCAAGGTGGTGGAAAAGATTCGGTCGACGATGCAGACCAATCTGCTTTTGGTCGCGCCCTACTGGCCAGCGAGGTCGTGGTTCCCGGAGCTAAGAAGTCTCGCCGCAAGCGATCCGGAACCTCTTCCTCCATGGCCCCGACTCCTTCTGCACCCTCACAGTCGCCTGCCTCACCCCGACCCAGAGCGGTTTCATCTATCCGTCTGGGTCATATGCAGAAGGCCCTGAAGGCCAAAGGGTACTCCTCGCGAGTAGCCAAGGCAATCTGCAAAGCCCATAGGGTATCCACAAGGTCTCTTTACGATGACAAGTGGTCGTCTTTCGAAAAGTACTGCAAGGACCGTTCCAAAGACCCGGTGGCGGCGTCACCTCAGCTGGTGGCCGAGTTTCTCCTGCACTTAAGGACAAGAAGACACTTGAAAGGGGGCACGATTTCAACGTATCTGTCAGCCCTCAATTCAGTTCTGGCGGTCAAATCCAACACAAAGTTCTCCAAGACGCCAGAACTGATCGCCATGCTGAAGTCCTTCAAGTTGGAGGACCAGAAGCTGAAGTTTCGTGCGCCAGCGTGGGATTTGAACCTTGTACTAAGGCACTTGCGTGGCGTTCCCTATGAGCCTCTGGAAGAGTCTTCCTTCATCAATTTGTCTCGTAAAACAGCGTTTCTTCTGGCTCTTGCTACAGCAGCAAGGGTTAGCGAAATTCATGCTCTGGATGTTACGAGAGTGCGTTTTGAACCCTCTCGCAAGGGTGCAGCTCACTTAGGGTTGCTGTGGAACTTCGTGGCAAAGAACCAGCTCCCTGGTCAGCCAGACAGAATGTTTGTGGTGCCTCCCCTGTCAAGGATAGTGGACCACAGGGAAGTGGAAGAAATTTCCTTGTGTCCAGTGAGAGCTCTTAAGGAGTACATTAAGTGTTCGGCAGGGAAGAGGGGAACTCGGAAAAGGCTATTTATCCCCTTCTCCTCGACTAACAAGGGCGAAGTAAATAGGAATACCATCGGTTTGTGGCTCCGCCAGACTATTTTGGCAGCTTACGATGAGGCAGGACTGCCACATCCGGTAGCGAACAACCCCCATGAGATACGTGCCTTGGCATCTACTATGGCTCTCCACAGGAACATCTCTGTGCCTAGCATCATGGAGGGCTGTTTCTGGAGGTCTACGTCGGTTTTTGCAAGCCACTATCTCCGTGACCTAGCAGTGGAAGACGTGGAAGGGCTTCAATCCTTTGGACCCTTGGTTGTCGCCCAGCGACTGACTGTCCCGTCGTCTCATTAGGTAGGGTTCTCTCCCTTTACCTTTTGTTAACCTTAAGGCCTCCCACGGTTTGTCGTGGTGCTCCCTTAGGTGTTCTTTTTCTGATGTTGTGTTCTCCTGTTCCTGCAGGTTGCTACACACGTCCTGTTGTTGTTTGGCCCGCGCCTCGGCCTTCCCTCCATCCTCTTCTGTCGGATATACATGCAATATCTGAAGTGGGGTAAGTATTAAAAATTTATTAAAATCTAAATATTTTAGATATTTAAAAATACTTACCCCACTTCTAGGATCAAGCCCGCCCATCGATGTCTCGATTCCTCCCCTCAGTCGGCCTCCTCTTGGACCTGGATCATGGAATGTGATTTTCTAACGTGGTCACGTGACGGATTGGACTCGTTCCTTCCGGTACGATGTCGCGTTGGTATACATCATGATCCATTGTATACAATACGAAGTTAAGATGACATATACCAACACGTTTTCCAATCTCTTATCGGAAGTATAGGTAATATGCAATATCTGAAGTGGGGTAAGTATTTTTAAATATCTAAAATATTTAGATTTTAATAAATTTAAACTTATGAAAGGACCCATTTTTAGCTCATCAGGACTGAAAGTCCAGATGGGCTTATGGCATAGCCCGCCGTCCGGCGTCCGTCCGTCCGTCGTCCGTCGTCCGTCGTCCGTCGTCCGTCCGTCGTCCGTCCGTAAACTTTTGACACTTTCGACTTCTCCTCATGAACCATACACATTAGAGAGCTGAAATTTTGTGTACAAGTACCTTAGCATATGGAGATTCTAATTTGTAACTTTGGTGACCCTGTGACCCCAAGTAGGGTCACAGGGGTCACAACCTTAAAAACCTATTTTCATCTTCTTCTCCAGTTCCAGAAGGACTAGAGAGTTAAAAATGATATGTGCAGACTCCTTGGCCAATGGGGATTCTAATTTGTAACTTTGGTGACCCTGTGACCCCAAATAGGGTCACAGGGGTCACAACCTTAAATACCTATTTTCATCTTCTTCTCCAGTTCCAATAGGAGTAGAGAGTTAAAAATTATATGTGCAGACTCCTTGGACAATGGGGATTCTAATTTGTAACTTTGGTGAACCTGTGACCCCAAATAGGGTCACAGGGGTCACAACCTTAAAAACCTTTTTTCATCTTCTTCTCCAGTTCTAAAAGGACTAGAGAGTTAAAAACGATATGTGCAGACTCCTTGGACAATGGGGATTCTAAATTGTAGATTTCGTGACCCCATGACCCCAAATAGGGTCACAGGGGTCACAACCTTAAAAACCTATTTTCATCTTCTTCTCCAGTTCTAAAAGGACTAGAGAGTTGAAAGTGATATGTGCAGACTCCTTGGACAATGGGGATTCTAATTTGCAACTTTGGTGAACCTGTGACCCCAAATAGGGTCACAGGGGTCACAACCTTAAAAACCTTTTTATCCCCCGCAACAACGAAGTTGCGGGGGGTATTAAAATGGGTACCGTCCGTCCGTCCGTCCGTCCGTCCGTCCGTCCGTCCGTCCGTCCGTTACACTTTGTGTCCGGCTCATAACTTTCTAACTAATCAACCATTTCAATTCAAATTCGTCGTGGACATGAAGAAGCATGTAATAATGTGTCATGAGAAACAATTTTCTGAAAATCTACGTAAAATATTAGGATTTTGGAGAAAAAGTGGTAAATTTTGTAAGAAATCTGTTACAAGTCCTGTCCGGTTCACAACTTCTAAACTAATCATCACATATTGATAAAATTTGATATGAAGATACATAATCATCTGAAGGTATGTCATTAAGAACAATTTTGAAAATATTTTTATAAAATTTTGCCTTTTTTGGCAAAAAACGAGGACTCTGTTGGTAAACTGTTACAAGTCCTGTCCGGCTCATAACTTCTAAACTAATCATCACATATTGATAAAATTTGATATGAAGATACATTATCATATGAAGGTGTGTCATGAAGAACAATTTTGAAAATATTTTTATAAAATTTTGCCTTTTTTGGCAAAACATGAGGACTCTGTTGGAAAACTGTTACAAGTCCTGTCCGGCTCATAACTTCTAAACTAATCATCGCATATTGATCAAATTTGATATGGAGATACATAATCATATGAAGGTGTGTCATGAAGAACAATTTTGAAAATATTTGTATAAAATTTTGCCTTTTTTGGCAAAAAATGAGGACTCTGTTGGAAAACTGTTACAAGTCCTGTCCGGCTCATAACTTCTAAACTAATCATCACATATTGATAAAATTTGATATGGAGATACATAATCATATGAAGGTGTGTCATGGAGAACATTTTTGAAAATGTTTTTATAAAATTTTGCCTTTTTTGGCAAAAAATGAGGACTCTGTTGGATATCTGTTACAAGTCCTGTCTATCTCACAAATAAACTAAACATCAAATGTTAATCAAATTTGTTATGGAGATACAAAATCATATGAAGGTGTACGTGTCATGAAGAACAGTTGTGAAAATATGTTAGTTTAAATATGATCAAATTGATCTTGGAGATCCAAATACATAATACATAAATTCATTCGTTTGATTTTAATTTTGTCAGTTAACTCGAATTATGCCCAACAGTGAACATAAAGTTGGTATGATTTAGTTTTTTTATTAGAATAGTTTCTTCATATCCTGGAAAAATTGTGTTATTTTGTGTGACAAAATTTAATCAGCAATATGATAAGGAAAACCTATACATATTGTGCAATTTGCGGGGGATATAGCTCGACCATGTCAGCTGCTTGTTTCATCTTCTTCTCCAGTTCTAAAAGGAATAGAGAGTTGAAAGTGATATGTGCAGACTCCTTGGACAATGGGGATTCTAATTTGTAACTTTGGTGAACCTGTGACCCCAAATAGGGTCACAGGGGTCACAACCTTAAAAACCTATTTTCATCTTCTTCTCCAGTACTAAAAGGACTATAGAGTTGAAAATGATATGTGCAGACTCCTTGGCCAATCGGGATTCTTAATTGTAGATTTCGTGACCCCATGACCCCAAATAGGGTCACAGGGGTCACAACCTTAAAAACCAATTCTCATCTTCTTCTCCAGTTCCAAAAGGTCTAGAGAGTTAATATTGATATGTGCAGACTCCTTGGACAATGGGGATTCTAATTTGTAACTTTGTTGACCCTGTGACCCCAAATAGGGTCACAGGGGTCACAACCTTAAAAAACTATTTTCATCTTCTTCTCAAGTTCCAAAAGGTCTATTGAGCTGAAATTATATGTGCAGACTCCTTGGCCAATGGGGATTCTAAATTGTAGATTTCGTGACCCCATGACCCCAAATAGGGTCACAGGGGTCACAACCTTAAAAACTTATTTTCATCATCATCTTTAGCTCCTAAAGGTCTATTGAGCTGAAAGACTGCATGTAGACTCCTTGGCCAATTGGGATTCTAAACTGTAGGTTTTGTGACCCCATGACCCCATATAGGGTCACAGGGGTCACAATCTTAAAAACCTATTTTTCTCCATTAGATGACAGTCTATGGCAAATTTATTTCTCCTTGGATATTTTGGTGGACTTCTTTCACTGTCTGATATTGGCGATCTAGAAAGTGTTGAATAATAATACATTTGTAATTTTTTATAGGTTTTCTTGCAATAGGTAACATCAGTTTCATTTTGAGCTCATCTTGCCTGTATAAAGCAAACTTGATATGATGCCTGATGAGCTACAGAGCCAATGGCTCTATTTTTTATTAGCTCATCTGGCCTGTAAGGCCCGATTGGCTTATGGCATGGCATGGTGTCCGGCGTCCGTCCGTCCATCCCTCCGTCCGTCCGTAAACTTTGTGGAATTTCGACTTCTTCTCCAGAACCATAAGGCCTAGAAAGCTGAAACTTTGTGTACATACTCCTTGACTAGTGAGGATTGAAAATTGTAGCTTTGGTGGCCCTGTGACCCCTTATAAGGGCCACAGGGGCCATACCCTAAAAACCTATTTTCATCTTCTTCTCCAGAAGCATAAGGCCTAGAAAGCTGAAAATTTGTGTACAGACTCCTTGACTAGTGAGGATTAAAAATTGTAGCTTTGGTGGCCCTGTGACCCCTTATAAGGGCCACAGGGGCCATACCCTAAAAACCTATTTTCATCTTCTTCTCCAGAAGCATAAGGCCTAGAAAGCTGAAAATTTGTGTACAGACTCCTTGACTAGTGAGGATTAAAAATTGTAGCTTTGGTGGCCCTTTGGCCCCTAAAAAGGGCCTCAGGGGTCACACCCTTTAACCTAATTTCATCTTTTTCTCAAGAAGCATAAGGCCTAGAAAGCTGAAACTTTCTGTGCAAACTCCTATTTTAGATAAGGAGGAATCCAAATTGTACATTTGGTGACCCTGTGGTCCAAAGTAAGGGAGGAACCACATTTGCCACACCCTAAATCAAAATTGATATGAAGCCTGATGAGCTACAGAGCCACTGGCTCTATTTTTTAGTTTCCACTTAATTTAAGTTATCAAAAGGACCCATTTTGTATGAAGTTTCTACTTTTTAGCTCATCTGGCCTGTACGGCCCGATGGGCTTATGGCATGGCATGGTGTCAGGCGTCCGTCCGTCCATCCATCCATCCGTCCGTCCGTCCGAAAACTTAGTGGAATTTCGACTTCTTCTCCAGAACCATAAGGCCTAGAAAGCTGGAACTTTGTGTACAGACTCCTTGGCTAGTGAGGAATATAAATTGTAGCTTTAGTGGCCCTGTGACCCCTAATAAGGGCCACAGGGGCCACGCCCTAAAAACCTATTTTCATCTTCTTCTCCAGAACCATACGGCCTAGAAAGCTGAAACTTTGTGTATAGACTCCTTGGCTAGTGAGGATTATAAATTGTAGCTTTAGTGGCCCTGTCACCCCTTATAAGGGCCACAGGGGCCACGCCCTAAAAACCTACTTTCATCTTCTTCTCCAGAACCATAAGGCCTAGAAAGCTGAAACTTTGTGCCCAGACTCTTTGGCTAGTGAGGATTATAAATTGTAGCTTTAGTGGCCCTGTGACCCCTAATAAGGGCCACAGGGGCCACGCCCTTAAAGCCTATTTTCATTTTCTTCTCCAGAACCATGATGCCTAGAAAGCTGAAACTTTGTGTATAGCCTCTTTGAAGAGTGAGGATTATAAATTGTAGCTTTGGTTGCCCTGTGACCCCTAATAAGGGCCACAGATGCCATGCCTTAAAAACCTATTTTCATCTTCTTCTTCAGAACCATGAGGCCTAGAAAGCTGAAACTTTGTGTACAGACTCCTTGACTATTGAGGATTATAACTTGTAGCTTTGGTGGCCCTGTGGCCCTTAATAAGGGCCACAGTGGCCACTCCCTAAAAACTTATTTTGATCTTCGTCCCCAGAACCATGAGGCCTAGAAAGCTGAAACTTTGTGTACAGACTCCTTGACTAGTGAGGATTATAAATTGTAGCTTTGGTGGTCCTGTGACCCCTAATAAGGGTCACACGGGCCACGCCCTAAAAACCTATTTTCATCTTCTTCTCTAGAACAATGAGGCCTAGAAATCTGAAACTTTGTGTACAGACTCCTTGACTGATGAGGATTATGAATTGTAGCTTTGGTGGTCCTGTGACCCCTAATATATATAAAGCATAATTGATAATGAAGCCTGATGAGCTACAGAGCCAATGGCTCTATTTTTCAATTTTGTTTATTTTTGTTCAGTTCAAAGAACTCTGTTACACAGGCTTTACATAATAGTGTAATGCTCATGTTATGTATGTATTTCTTGGCTAGGAAATCGGGTGTTTCGTATTTTAAGAATATTTCTAATTGAGACCAGAAGTTGTTTTTATATGTTTACAATAATAATACACTTTTTCTACATCTCCTTTTTCTCCTTTACAGAACAAACATATACCATCTTTAACAATTTTCATTTACACCAACTAACGCTTGGTGTAACTTATCTTATAGCGCAGTTTATTAAGGGTTGTTACCTCCCTTTAAAGAGTTATTCCCCTTAACATTTCCCAGCACGCATCACGTGTCCGGTGAGGTAGCGTAATGGCTGACTGAACAATGACAATGGATATTGGGACATTGAAAGTTCGTGAACTCAAACAATATCTGCGTGAGCGAGGAGCCCACGTATCTGGGTCAAAAACAGAACTTTTAGAGAGAGCGCGGGGTGTACAAACACTCGGTCACAGAACTATACGTGACATTGAGGCGCAAGATCACAATGAGTCGGAAGCGCGGCAATTATACAGATTTACAACACCTTTAGGAGAACGGATACCAGAGCCATGGAATTTGAAGAACGGTTGGGACTCGGACATTGAAACTTTTCCTTGTGTTACTCAAAATGATCTCTACAATTACCTGGTTTTGAGTAAGAACAGGACATTTGATTCACAGTCCATGAAAGCCAAAAGACAGCTAAAGGCCCGTGTTTTTTATCACGACGGACATGTCCATACTGTGAGATACCACGAAATCTTGAAAGACTGCTCACATTGTTTCATAAAAAGCAAAGTAATCCCGTCGTTACCTGGTGGTTCTAAAGAAAATCAGAAACCTGATTATGACACATGGGTGTGTATGTCTAAAATAACAGGACGGATACACTCGGCTGGCTGTACATGTAGTGCTGGGTAAGTTACAACTTTAAAACTTGTAAAAAGAAATTCCCTCTAAATTTTAATGTAATAAGGAAAAATGCAATTGGTAAAAAATATAGTAATATAAAAATAAAGTAGTATAGAATTCCATGAAAAGTATAACTGTTCAAGAGAGTTATTGTAAAAAAAATGAAATTTCATTCTGAAATTACTTCACTTAAGTATACTGTTAAACTGATTAATGAATTGATTTGTGGTAATTGCCTGCTTGGAGTCGTGCAGAACAATGTATCAACAAAATAAGTGCTAACTGGGTAGGAACAAGTGTGTAGTTAGTGAGATGTCAGATGATTTGAAAATACCATGAAAACAGGTGACCCATGAAAACCTGTAACTTGAGGACCCCTTAAAGCAACTGTTAACTGTACATGTATTTGATTTTCTTTTTTATTACTCAACCGTCTATATCTCAGGTGTGTTTATATTTCCATTTGTTTTGTTACAAAGAGGAGGGTAATTGTGGAATTTTTTTTATTTGGGAATTATGATTCATATTAATTATTAATTAATAATATCTATTAAACATGGATATATTATTATTATGTTACAGAGAAGGTGAAGCCTGTAACCACATTGCAGCGTTGCTTTATGCTCTGGTTGATGTGAGTGACAAGAGGAAGGATGGTTTGACTGCTTCTACCTCCACCACCTGTCAATGGAACAAGCCAAGGAAGCGAAAGCTAAGCCCCACCAGATCTCAGGATATGATTTTCAAAAGGAATAAATTCACCGAGAATAAGTTGTCAAAATCTAAAATGTCCAAGAGGGAAGACACATTAAATTCTGTGACAAAGGTTGACATTGGCCAGTTCGCAACCAGACTACGGGAGGCAAATCCTACTGCAGCGTTTTTGTGGAGTCTATCAAGTCATAATAAGGATAAGTCAACAAATGAGACTGAACTGGAAAGCTTCCACCACATCAACATGATGTACTGTGATTACTTAGATCTTAAGAGTGCATCATGTCAAGAAAAGTTCTCCAATTATTTTGATGAACTTGCAGTAGATGAGAAACAATGTGAACTTATTGAGACTACCACTAAAGGGCAGAATAACAACCAAGTTTGGAAATGGGCTCGTCAAGGCAGGATCACAAGTTCAAATTTTGGACCTGTATACAAGTTGAGAGACACAACCAGTCCTGATTGTACAGTTTCTAGGATTATGGATTACAGTGATTTTGATTGTGAAAGTCTTAGGTGGGGGAGGACACATGAGCCAGCTGCCCGACGAGTGTATCAGAAGATCATCTTGAAGAAACATCCGAAAATGAAAGTTCATTATTCTGGACTTGTTGTTAACCCTAGTATGCCCCACCTCGGATGTAGCCCAGACGCAATGCTGACTTGCAATCATTGTGAAGATTGTAATGGTGTTTTGGAGATTAAATGTCCATATGTGTCAAGATTTTTATCACCAATGGAAGCAGCTGAAAACCAATCTTTCTTTTGTGAGATTGTGGATGGTCAATTGAAACTGAAGAAAAATCACAACTATTATTTTCAAATACAAGGTCAAATGGGTGTATCCAAGAGGAATTGGTGTGACTTTTTTGTTTGGACATTAAAAGGGTATTCAGTTGAAAGGATAGAATTTGATAAGCAGCTTTGGAACAAAATGTATGTAAAAATAACTTCATTTTTCAAAGATAATATCATTCCTGAACTCCACTGTGAAAGAGTTAAGAGAGGGAAGAAACTGTTTCCAAACGAGTGAACAAGACATGTTTCTGTCTGTGTTACATGACTGAATTTGTCAGTTTGAATTTGAGGGCTTATTGGGTATATTTTGTATTACTTTCAGTTTCAGAGCTACAGTAAGAGTAAAAATCACATCTTGTGGCATAGATAATCATATTTGTGAATTTGCATGGTGACTTAATATCTTTAAGTTCATGTTGATTGTTACATGAATTAAAAGATGAGACAAATTAATTTGGTTTTGATACAAATTAAATCTTTGAGTTCTAATCACTCAAAGTTTGATGAGCTACAGAGCCATATCGGCCTACTGTTCTATTTATAATATTATAAATATTTCCATAGTTCAGAAACAGTCATTCCTATTTTTCTTCATCTCTCATACTGTTGTTTAATGACATTTGGTCTACATCTTTCTGTACAACAAGATATTAATATGTTGCTTTAAAATGTAAATTACAACACAAAATGAATATAAGAATCAATTGTTTATTCAATGTTTTCTACAAACAATTCTTCAATACCTTATTTTGACAATCAGTTCATGATTTACAATTTCCATCATATATTTTGATACTGACGATTTATGCAATAACACAAGTTTGCATGAAGATTGTATGAGCACATTCAATAAACTTGAAAATTATCTATGATCAGGAGTTTCCTTTCTTTTGTCATCACAAGATCATCCCTTATTATGGTTATCGACAAGTGCTTTAATAGTAATTAAGCTTCACAACAACAATTCATGAGTATTGTAAGATATATTTGATTTAAACTGTTTGAGTGGCATTCTAGAAGTTGACAGTTAGGGAAAACACATAGATTTATGGATGAACAACTTCTTTATTTTCACAATAGTGACATTTCGGTGTAGATTCTTACAGTTTTCAAGCATGAAACCGAAACGTCGCTATTGTGAAAATAAAGAAGTTGTTCATCTATAAAACTATGTGTTTTCCTTATCTTTGATTTACATGTACACAAAGTTCACTC
This sequence comes from Steromphala cineraria, assembly GCA_916613615.1. Lineage (NCBI taxonomy): Eukaryota > Metazoa > Mollusca > Gastropoda > Trochida > Trochidae > Steromphala > Steromphala cineraria. The sequence goes on along the minus strand of OU744737.1, from coordinate 23,049,902 downwards.
AATAATCTTCATCATGAGTAAGAGGTGGCTGAAGATTAGATAAATGTGCACATATTTTCCATATTTTTGTAACTTGTTGTGAAATTGTTATTGGCATCACACCCTGTAATATTCGAAAGTTCTTTACCCGCTCTATAGCCCTTTCCACATCTATCCTCAGATTTGCAATTCTTCTTGTTTCCTCAACCTGCCTTCTGGTGAATCTTTGTCTCTTCAAAGGTGGGATTATCAAATTAATGCCTCTTGGTGTTGTTAGGTCAGAGATCAAGAATCCCTTGTCTGCCATAATAGAATCTCCTTGTTGACATAGATCTAGTATCTTGCACCGTTGTGTTAATTGCTTGTCACTGACATTCCCAGACCACAGATCTGACACAAATGTTATCACGCCTGAGGGGCTGATACCTATTAAACTCTTCCATGTGGTGTGAGACTTGTAATGCGAATACAACAATGTCTTATTACACTGTGATTGTGGGTTCTGGCAGAAAATTTCAGTACAATCTATTATCACTCTACACTTTGGGTATTTAACTTTAAACTTATTGGGCATTGTATCTCGAATAATCTCAAAAGATGGCCAATGAACCACAAATGAGAGTTTTACATGAAGGTAAGAAATCAAAACATTGATTATATTGCTGCAGGTGGCTTTGGAAATATGAAACCTGTCTGCTAAATCCTCTATCAACAAACCTAATCTCAAACGCATAAGAACAAGAACAAATTCATCAACAAGTCTCAAAATTCTTGGTCTGCCGCTATTGACACCACTACCAGATCTATGTGTATGTTGCTCTGCATCATGCATTTCATCAAACAAACAATCAAGGGTTTTCTTGTTTGGAATACCAGTGTAAAACATACACTTGTCATCAGACACTGTGACATCCTCATAGGTGGTATCCGGCTTCTTCACCTGTATCCCAACTGTGCTGTAGGTCACCTTGTCCTCCTCTGTCTGGGTGGATATGCTTCTACAGATGGGGGTGAAATCTGTCTGGGTACTGCTGTCTGCTGTCACATATGACACACAAGTCTGTTCATTTTTGTCACAAAACTTACTGAAAGTTGACGCATCTACAGCCCCACAGTAGTCATGAAGGAGTATGGATGCTTCCACATCTGTTCTGTCACAAGCAAATGAAAGACTATCACTGGATTCGGGCTCTTCAATATCAGCAACACCAGCATCATCAGCAACAGGTTCATCATCAGTTGTCTGAAAAAATATATAATATTTATGAAAATCATGAATTTATCAATAACTTTTACATTAAAATCAATTATTGTCAATAATAGTGTTATTGCCAACTAGTCTAATTTGACATATTATCATTCAATTAGAGAAAAAGAAATATGACCAAAAAAAAATTCTGAGTTGTTTGATACTGAAGTTAAATATTTATGAAAAACTGTTCATAAGGGGAGATAACTTGTCATTGATAAAATCGGCTTGTGATCTTTGAAATTAAATATCTAAGGTTATATGCAGAGAAAAGAAATTGTTTCCATAAAAAAAAACATTGGAAATCTAAAATACAAATAACTCAATGTCAATGTTTTCTCCTTTAATAAGAGTTTAAGAGCCTATTTTGGCAAAGCAACTGCAGCTATGACTGAGCCAGTTTAGTCAGTACTGCCGTTCAGCTTTTGAATTTAGCTAATAAAATAGTCTGACACGAGTTACCTGTCCTTACCTTGAGCAATTAATTTGGTCAAATTACCGTTTTATAATTTTGTGACAGACAGTCGCTGATTTAAATTTTTCATTTATTTAAAAAGTGTACAGTAGACTAAAGTTTCCAATACTTCCATAATAAATAAATCGTAATCTTTTCAACATGAAACTATGTTTGAGTGTTTACATTTTGAAATAAATCGGTAAATTTTTTTTTTTTGGGTAAAAATAATAATATGATTTCATCCATCTGAGACCGACTATCAGTAAGCCAAATTTTAGTACACAAAATTAAGCTACAGTTGTCGTGCAATTAAGGTGGAATTCCATTAAAAATTGTATCTAGTTACCTCATTTGCATGAAACACTTTCGTCTCTCCATTCCTAAGTTTGAAAACTGAAGGTATACTTTTGCCCTTGATGAAAATAAGGTCTGTGAAATGTTCCAAACAAATTCTGTCGTCGCCGAGTTGCTTGAAGTTAGGACTGACAAATCTGATACGGCGCAGCCTTTTCGCTTCCAACTTCTTGTCTGCTGGAAATCGGTGGAGCGAAACACGCTTGCCTTCGACGATTATGCTTCTATAATTGCTGCAAACACAACAATAATGTCGTGTGGATGATGGGTAGTTCTTTTTTGGCTTTTCTGTAGGCTTGTTGCACGTAGCACTCATTGCAAAATGACGTTTCTACCTCACCGGAAATTCCTTTCGTTGTTTCCCCGTGACGGAAGAGGTCGCAAAGGGAGATAATTTTCAGGGGAGGTAACAACCCTTATTGAACTGGGCTATAAATGAATCTGTATTGGAAATCGTACTGGAAACGTTTCCTCTTAAGTTTAAGAAATCATTACAAAAAAAAAAGCTCTTATCTCCTTCAGTTTTGCGCAAAATGCCTTTTATGTAAAGTTTATAAACTTGGTGTTTTTACTTGCAAAATAAAACTTTTGACTATCTCTTGAAGTTTTTATATTTCAATAATCAACGAATCGAAACAGATCTTGTTTGGTTGATGGCCTTTATTAAAGGTATGTGTAATAAATGTAACTATTACACATTGTAAACAACTTAATCTTCATCAACAGTATATTGACATTATTGTTTGAACTTTAAAAACAAGTTGGCAATAACATTTACAGAAAACCTCTTTGACTTGTGTTTCTACTTCAATGTCTCAAGCAAGGATAAACCGCATCTTCTAATAATCTAGATCATGTAATAGTACACAATTCAGATAGTGATGCTAGGCGCAATCATCCTGTCCTGCCATTCAACAGCACCTGCAGGGGAATTGAAATAGTTCTTCAAGTATTCTCTCTGTTGCTTGGAATCTAGAGTGTACCTGTTGGTGTTCCTTTCATGTGGTGTATCCACATCCATCCAGACGACATTATCCCTCCAGTTCCCAGGTATGAGGTTGTGTTGCTCATCCTCATGGTCAACCTCTTGAGCAGGGATGACAGGAATCCCAGGCGAGATGTCTGAGTGTAATTAATGCCAGCTGAAGTCCAGGTGACAAGGCACAGCGGAATCTGGTGTCTAGTCTTGCTATTGCCGGTGTTATCCTTTCCCTGATTTCATCAAATACGTCAAGAGGCATCCTGACATAGTTGCTGAAGGTGTCAGCATCCTCAAATCGGAGTTCTCTCAGAAGAGTGTTGTATTGGCCAATTTGTCTTCTTCTAGTTTCACTCATCCATTCTCTTACCCAGGTTCTTCTTAATCTTCTTCTCCTACGTGCGCCTCCTTGCATGGTCTAGCCGGACCTGGTCCATTTGATACTGCTGTTCTTCTTCTTGCATGGCTTGCATGTAAGCATACAACATACACGCAAATGCCACGTCCTCCTCATCTCACATGAACAGCTTTCTCTCTGAATACATTAGAGAATAGTGAATAATACTCGTTGTGCCTCAAGTATGTACCAACCGGGACAAGAAACGTGCTCCAAGCGAGCACGTTCCCTCACGTTTATGCGTAACAAACCGTAATAAAACTTATTGAGACTTTGGCAACATTGGGTAACGTGCATAAAACGCAATACAACGTGATGACATTCGTGGCAAAACGTGACAGACCCTGCTCTTTCCGTAGTGAGCCTTTGCTTGACTTGGAGATATTAAACTCCTGTTTCTCCCGTAACAACACGTTCACCGTGATAGGCCGTCACACACCGTATTAGAACGTATTACAACGTGGCAGAACATGATCAGAATGACAAAACAAACTGAAATGTCAAGTTTCATTACGTTTCAGACAAACGTGGCGAACGTGGAGACCGTGGACGTAGTGTAAACGTAGCATAACATTGTTACATTTGTTCACTATCTAAATGGCATTTATCTCTAATAACTTTATGAGTTGTTTGGTCAGACATGTCAAACCTTTTGTATTTATTTATCCACCTCAACAAAATTTGGCTACATGCCAAATGTTGATCATTTTGTCTTGTTTAGCAATGTGGAGCACAGTGGTATAATGGTTAGTATGCTTGCCTCTCAAGCCAACGCCCCAGGTTTGAATCCTGGTGGGGTCACAAAAATTTGTGACCTGGGCCATATGCTGTGTTGTGTCCCTAGGCATGGCATTACATTCACTCAGTTCACCCAGCTGTACAAATGGGTACCTGAACAAGGGGGAGGTATTGACCTATACGGTCGCGCAGCGTGCTTGTTAATCTGCAGATCCAAACATACTATCCCTCCAAGGTAATAATACTCATGGCCCTTTGAGCATGCTTTGTCATTGATATATGCACTGTATAAGAAAGCTATTAGCATTAAACAACAAGAAACCTCATTATTTTTTCCATGTTAATTGGTATATATGAACAAAAAATACTGTCAGCTTTGAAATACACCAAAAACCGTTTTCATCGGTCCTCTAATAACAAAGATATCGCCCTTCAAAGTGCGCGAATTTTAGGCTTCTCAATGTGACAGTCTGAAAGGGAATTCTACCGGATGAACGATATTGCCTTTACTGCGCATGCCCGGAGTGTTTTATGACATCATATACAGAACGGAAATGGGCCTACTCAATGTAAATATAACAGACAATGGTGGTAAATAAACAGATTAAACAGGTTTTAGCAGCTCAGCTGTCCGGCAATAAAACATGAGAGTAGTAATTTAACAGTTATGACACATCGTAACTGATTGTCTAATTACGGGGAGTCGCGCTTGGGGTTTTACACACTCTTTGACAATGTTATTACACGAATTAGAGAGAGGATGTAGTTTGTCTGTCCATCCCTGTGACGCCCAGGTGTCAAAGCACTAGTCATTCATTGGTCAACAATAGGTCAAACTAGATCCAATCAAAAATTGAAGTTTCAGAATTGATCATTTGCAATGTATGAGGTTTGAGATGAACACATTGAGCACTGACATAGTAGATGGAGTAGTTGGAATTGACTACAGTAATTTCGACAAGGTAGGTTTTGTTCATTAACACTTATTTATAAGTATACATTTTATCATGTCAGACAGTTGTTTTGCTTAAGAATTTGAGAATTGAAAAACAACATAATCTCATAATAAGTACATGATGAAACATGGTGTCAAAAGGTGTATCGAATTGTATTAGTTTGCGAACAGGATAATCGGCTACAATTTCATGACAAGATGCCTCAACGACACTCATTGTTTTGCAATTATTCGTAGTGTGAGAAAGCAAACCTCATTCGCATAACATAAATCACATCAGTATTATTCATAATTTCTTAAAAAATAATAATTATTTAAAGGGTTTAACGTGCCTTCAATTTTATATGGCCACCCAGGCTCATTAAAAAATGAAAACGTAGAGCTACTAAAGTCAGTACACCATTGTATCGTAATATCTAAGAGATTTTCAGATTTGACATGACTACATATTGAGATTTTGCCGTGCTGAAATATCGTTACGTTTATACCATCTTATTTTAACATGAGCAGGAGTCTAAATTTCAATGTCTTATATTTTCAAAAACAATTCTGTATCTTATGGTGACCGAACTGTCCATAATTACGTTACGTCACTATTATAACAAATATAATAACTGTTTATTGGCTAGGGAGCGGCATTTATATATGCATTATTTGCTTGTTTGCTAATCCTGCTTCTTTGTTTTAGATGAATATGTTTAAATCACATTTTCTTTTATAATGATAAGTTTTCTTTAGAGAAGAATAGGCCATCTAATCATTTGCGAAATAAAGAACCAAGACATACCATGTAGTTTCATATTGATGAATTGACTCTCGGTAAAAGCCATGATAAAGCTGTCACCAGTCTTAACAAATCTACAAAAATAAGTAAATACCTTTATTATATGTCTTACTATCTAACTGTCAAGTTGTATTCCTTGTTTGTGTGTTAATTAATCGCCAAGTAAGTAAGTGTCCGCTTGACTTATTATTGTAAACAATAGCAATAGCCTGACCAGTAAAGGCGATGTGATGTGGCAGGCTGTGATTGGCTGAAAGAAGTTTTCACGACTTAAAATATGACGTTTGTTTTTAAAGCCATTAAATGACAATCTTTCGCATGTCTTTGAACAAACAAAGTATCGATGTTGTCTAATCATATCCTTTTGAATTCATTTCTGCATTGTGTACCCCCTCGGGGTTATCTGATGTTTAAAGCCACTTAATCAGATTAATTAATTAATTAATGAGTATTTTCTAATTTCAACTTTTGACATAAGTTTGACTATACAGATTTTTCACGATATGATAAGTATCTCAATATCTCAAAGCATTACGATTCGACATGTCTCATGTTCTGATAAAGTTGAAATTATTTCAAGGTTTTTGAAAAAATTTATCATTTAACTTTGACAATTACCTTTATTCAAAAGCAAAACAGGCAAATTAAGAATCAATGATTCACATCTTAATACAAAGAATATTTCACAGTAAATGTATTGTCAGATTAAGTATCATGAATCCCTAATATCACTACGTATCATCACACCTCTTCTTTCTAAGTCCTCGGTACAACTGCAGTGTTTACGTGGGATGTCACGATACAGGTACCTCACAATACGATACGTATCACGATACAGGTACCTCACAATACGATACGTATCACGATACTTAGGTCACAATACAATTCACATCGCATGTGACATTCTAACAAATTCACTGATCTAAATTCAATATTTCAAAAGAGAATTCTTTGAGTAACTAAAATTTAAACACCAAAAAAACCAACTATTTTATGAAAAAGTCAAATAATCCTTTTTTTTAACACTTAGACATGTAAAGAAATCCTGTCTTAACAAGGCTTTTCCCCAGTCTGATTAAAAACGAGTGGGGTTGGAACCACACCCAGCCCAGCTTTCCTCTCATTCACAGTCTGAAGGCACCCCTATTACCTGCATGTTCTGACGCAAGCTCGTCTAGCCAAACAAATGCAAGGAGCGCAGTAAAAGCTTTGATATCATTCTAGGGGCAGGTAACTCCATTGTACCATTCATTATACATAATCGCTGCTAAACACTATATAAAAATGAGGATGTGATTGGATAGCTTACGACTGGGTTTGTCTGAGCTAAACTGGCTATAGCAACATGCGATAGAGGTGGGTGCATTCAGACCGAGACGGAGAGGATATTCTGGCTGGTTCAAGCCCCGATAGAGACAATATTTTTGATATTTTATTCCTCGGAGTACGGTCCATTTTAATCAGACTGGGCTTTTACCAAACTTGGATTTCTTAAATCCATAGTCAAACACAATTTGAACGATATTCAAAAAATTTTTTATCATGATATAGTTAACTGGATCATGTATTGTATTGTGAACTGTGCCATGACGATGCATCGATGCAACATTGTTTGTGAAATCCCTAGTGTTTACTTCATCAGGTCATAAGCATCAAACTAGGTCAAGACAATGATTACGGTCACAGGTTTTGAAGTATACATATCTATTTCTTCTCTGTTTGCACTCCAGTCTGATTAAAATCTGCCTAGTTCTGATGAATAAAAGTTTAAGAATATAACCTCTATGGGAATCCAACATGGTACTTCGATAGGTCCTCTCCACTGAGTCAGACAGCAGCACAGTAAGTCGCATGTTCTGGCGTTTACTAAGCAAACCAATCACAAGCTGCCGACAAAAGCCTTCGGTATCAAGATAGGGGCAAGTAACTCCTGTTAACCATTCTTTGAACATGATTGCCGCCAAAGCTGCTATACGCACGATGTAATTGGTCGGCTAACTACTGGGTTACGGTTGCGCTTTACAGATATTAAACATGAGCGGTACAGTGTTGCGGTCAGACCTAGTGTCAGAAGAGGATTTAATGTCTTCGTGCAGTTAATATTTTAATATTTTATTCTTCAGAACTAGGCCAATGTAAATCAGACTGTTTGCACTCCGGCATATTGTGATTATTACTGCAACAGTGGTCATCATATCATGTTACAGGAACTGGCTTTATTCCATGAGTTTACGATTGGAGAGACCTTCAGTTTCTTTGGGAGGATCCACGGTATGACGAGTCTGTTGATCAGACAGCGGACAAGCTTCCTGATAGAGTTCCTCACCCTGCCTCCAGCTAGTAGACTCGTGTCTCAACTCAGGTAAGAGGTGAAGGTTAAGATAAAGGTCAAGGTTGTGTTGTTATTTTTCTACTGAAGGGCAGCGGCATATGTTTCTGTAATTGTATTTCTTAAAATTCCTCACTGCCTCCAGCTAGCAGACTCGTGTCTTAAAGCGAGATGCCGTCCCCGTAAAAGTGATGCATCACATTTATTAATTAGTGGCCTGCTACCGTGCGCCGAGTTTCTCCTAAGCTCCGCAGCAGTGTTGATTATTCATTGCTGTACGGAGCTTGACCGTGACAGTGAACTGGTATATGTAAACTCTTCGGTTTCTCTGATTGAGTTGTTTGTATAATCAAATACATTGTTTAAACCGGTATAATGTGGATTAATTTATCACGATTGATTGAGTTTTCTCATTGTGACAGTGACTTGTTTTGGTAACAAATCAATGCATCTAGAAATTCTGAATAGAATAGCTTTTGCAAATGTCATAACATTATTACTAAATCATCATTACAACACATTTGTTTTGTATTGGATTACCGTTTTCAATTGGAAATATCTAATTATTTTCAATTTCAATTACAAAAAAAATAAAAAATTACAAAAGTGTGGTCTGGAAATGAAATGTCCTGGTACGTAACAATAGACAAGCAACCACAAGAAAAATTTGATCTGACATATAATTAATTATAAACATTATTATTTTAGAAAATAAATTAAATCTATTATTTACCAATTCATTTATTAAACCGTGTGCTGTTTCAAACTGCGTAAGAAGTATCAGTTATACGTAGTTTCAAAAATATGATATTATGCACGATAATGAAGGGTAGTCTAGCAAAATATATGTCTCCTTCGGGTGCGCAGTCATGGCACATATACATATACACTGAAGTTTAGATTATCATTATCTAAATGAAGGACAGCCGTGTCATTTGAGAAGCAACGATTAGGACTTGGTTATTTGTCATTAATACGTTATCGATAGCACATCTTGTAAATTTGGGATATTTTTTCTTTTTATTTTTGTATTCTGTAGATCGTAAATAAGAACCATATTAGAAGTGTTCAATAATCAGTGTTCAACCTACTGATTTTCATTATTCAGATATAATGTTCTACAGCTTCATTTGGTTTTGTAAGCTAGACATTCTGTCTGGGATTGAAATAACGTTTAATTGGCGGCAATTGTCTTGTATATGTCTTGTATGTGTATCCATTGTCCACTCAACCAGACACGATGGCGCCATCAAACAGTGACCCGGCAGTTATATGACCTGTTATGACACATGACTGGTCACTGGATGTCAATAAACTGACGTCTCACACCTGTTATCTGTTACATCCGGCTCGATGTAATACACGACATCAACTAACATTTCCCCGTTGTCTTCATGGTACTTTAAAAAAATGTATCAAGTGTTATTTCAGGATGTTCAATGTATCACACAAATTTAAAACGATGTTATTTAGCTATAACAAATCACAAAACAAAATGAATAGATGAGAAAATTGCTTCAATTTCAAAACCCCTTATCTTTCCTACCTATTAGGTGTCTCGGCAGTTATTATGAACATCAACTTTTACTAAGTGATAAGTTTAAACATTGTTTTATTTCAAAAATAAAACAAGCAATTGGCGAACGGGCTGTATAATGCTTACTTGAGTATTCGCTCTTATTCACGATTCATAAATCTGAACACAAACACAAGAAAGTGTGAAAATCAACAGCTATGGGAAACATTTGTGAATGTCAACATGTAGGTTTTCAAATATTAATTATTTGGTATGCCTCGTTTTGGTTTAAACATATTTTTATTCATTAAAGAATCCGGTTCAGTAAACAAGCAAATCTTTTATTATCTGAATACCTCACCGGTACAAAACATGATAAACAAAACACACAAGAACTAGACAAAAATCAAAACCAAGAAATTCAGAACATAACATATCTATGTTACAAAACTAGGTGACATTTTGCCAGCAGTTGCTTTTTCCATTTTACGATGTTTTATCAAATCGCTTACTCTTGCAGATAAAATGATGTAAAGACTTTATGATATTAGAATTTCTTCGTTCCTATTATCGAAACTATGCCTCGTTTTGAAGTTGGCTACAGCATCAGCTAGATAAAACCAAATTAAATGAAAAATGATTTAACCCACCACACTGTTACTCTTCACTACCGTTCACTACGCAGGTTTCGCCAATCATTTGTAGCTAATAGTATACGTTGCTTAATAGAAAATTCCAGTGGCCTTTTCTAGTACAAACTATCCTTTTAAGCGGAATGGTAATTAAATTTTTTTGTCTGAATAATTGATTATCTTCATATTTTACACTAGACAGAAATTATTCTTCCATTTGATAACTTTTTAAACAAACTTTTCAAGAACATTTGCATCACAGCTTGTGGATATAATTAAGTGTTCTATAAATTTAACTTAATTGAAACATGTTTATTTCCAAAATTGAATTTGCTAAACAAGCAATAGCTATATACAAATATTTTGTAAATAAACCATGACATGTTCTTTATATTGTTTTGGGGTGGTTTTAACATCAGCTTTAAGCTTGTTTACAATACAATTATTATTTTAAATAAATATGTTTAAACCACAAGAAAAATTCTTATGGTAATACCACTCCGATATAAACAGATATATAACATTTTGTAGTGATTTAAAAAAAGACTCTATGTAAACAAACAAGAATGCGTGGATGATATACAGACAATACTGTTTGTATACTGTGACAAATTCCTTTTAAAAACACTTTACCGTTGTCATGTTATTCAGACATCAGTTGAGATTGTATGTAAATAGTATAATTAAAAAAATAAATATATCAAAATTATAAAATTCTTAGCATTGTTTCACTGAGGCAGTTTCATGACGCTTTGTCAATACTCAAGCCATTAGCGAAACTTGAAAACTTACAATGTCTAGGCAAGCGCATGCGGTTGGATATTAAAATTAAAATACTCTTACAAAACTAAAACTATAAGGTTGAAAAGAAGTGATGGTTTACGGTCGATGTATCATTAACCAATCAGCGGGCACGATTAACGAGGGGATTCCCCTAAAGAAAAGCGAACCCTAAACCGCTCTCTTCTCCCCATCTTAGCGGCAAAGAGAAGCCCAGCTCATAATGAGCAGGCTTCTCAGCACGGGCTGACGGCCATTTGCCTTGGCGACGGCGGGTCCCTTTAACTAAAGTAAGAGGTCAAGGTCATGGGGTATTTTTGGACTTCACGGCAGTATCACATGTTTCTGAAATTGTATTTCTTAACATTCCTCACCCTGCCTCCAGCTAGCAGACTTGTGTCTTAACTCAGGTAAGAGATCAAGGTGAAGGTCATTGGTTTTATTTTACTTCAGGGCAGCTGCTCGTTTCTTGGATATTATATTGTAAAATGTAATTAAGAAATTATTACCCATTGAAATGTGTCATATGACTTTTACAAACTCGTGCCAATTTGTGTATAACCCTCGTTTCGTAAAAGTCATATGTCACACTTCCTCAGGTAAAAATCTCTATATATGTGCTATCATTATTATTAAAAGTTGGTTCTCTTTATAGTGGGGGTCAGAAGCGTCGGGTCTCTCTGGCGGCTGCCTTGCTGCAGGAACCGGAACTACTTATCTTGGACGAACCAACAGTTGGTGTGGATCCTGTTCTCAGGAAAAAGTAGGTCCTATCCAGAGCTGTGACGATATGTCGTGGTATTCGTGAATTGTGATACTTAATCTGACGATACATGTTTCATTATAATTCTCTGTATCGTGATACGTATTGTTGACTTGAAATGGGTTCTTTTGCCTAAGAATAAGGATTTATGAAAAATTCATGTTTTATTTATCAAAAACCTTTAAATAGCGTATCGTGATGTTTATCGTATTGAATTGTATCGCTAAGATATCATGATACGTATCATATTGTGAAAAATCTGTATCATCACACCTCTAGTCATATCTAGCTCTGTTATTTTAGCATAGAGCAAAAATGGAGTAGCTAAAACTATAAACGTGAATCAAATTTCGTATTCTCTATAATTATCATGGAGTTTGTTAGAATGTGTTTAGAAGATTATTTGAACATTAAACAGTTAGAAATATTGAAAAAAATGATTTTTAAGGCTCTGTATCGTGATACGTATCGTTGACCTATGAATGGGTTATTTTGCCAAAAATCAGGATTTATGAAAATTCATGTTTTATTTTGTCAAAAACCTTGAAATAGCTTATCGTGATGTGTATCGTATCGAATCGTATCGTATCACTATGAGATATCAGGATGCGTATCGTATTGTGATATCTCAAAGCGATACGTCACACCTCTAGTAGGCTCCTATCTAGCTGTATTTTTTTAGCACAGAGCAAAAATGAGGTAGCAAAAACATGTTTAAAATTTTGTATTCTATAAAATTATCATTGAGTTTGTTTAAATTTTTAGAAGATTATTTGAACATAAAACAGTCAGAAATATTCGGAAAAGAATTTTTAAGGCTAGTGTGTAAGAGATTGGCTAGCAGAAATGAAATCTGAGCATGTAACAATATGGTGTATTGTCAGACCATTGTGCAGAGGGAACTCCTTAATGGATTGAAGACGAAGTTCCTTTTACAGAGTATTTTAGAGTAGTCAAATTATTCCTCATTTCGTTTTCAGTTTTGATAAAATGACATTGCTCATAGTTTTTAACTCTGCTCATGTCTGATATATTATTGCAAAGCAAAACAACAAGTCAACAACTCACAAAAAGGAAAGACATTTTTGACAAAGGGCCTTTATTGGGCTTTCAGTAATTTTCTTAGTTTCAAATGGACCATTGCCTTATGTGAAATATATAGATTTAATGGGCCGTTGCCTTTCCCAATCACTGCTGAAAAATTGCCAAGTGAAACAAAGAAACAACAACTCAGTCACTGATTCCAGAATTTGGGAACATCTACTAGAGATAGCCCAGTGCCAGCGCCAGAAGACGACCATTATCATCACAACACACTACGTGGAGGAGGCCAGACAGGCAGACAGGGTCAGTTGCATATCTTTCATAAGTGCACACTTGTAACTCGTTAGGTCTATACTACCTGTTTTACAGGGTCAGTTGCATATCTTTCATAAGTGCACACTTGTAACTCGTTAGGTCTATTCTACCTGTTTTACAGAGTCAGTTGCATATCTTTCATAAGTGCACACTTGTAACTCGTTAGGTCTATTCTACCTGTTTTACAGGGTCCGTTGCATATCTTTCATAAGTGCACATTTGTAACTCGTTAGGTCTATTCTACCTGTTTTACAGGGTCCGTTGCATATCTTTCATAAGTGCACACTTGTAACTCGTTAGGTCTATTCTACCTGTTTTACAGGGTCCGTTGCATATCTTTCATAAGTGCACACTTGTAACTCGTTAGGTCTATTCTACCTGTTTTACAGGGTCCGTTGCATATCTTTCATAAGTGCACACTTGTAATTCGTTAGGTCTATTCTACCTGTTTAACAGGGTCAGTTGCATATCTTTCATAAGTGCACACTTGTAACACAATAGGTCTATACTTCCTGTTTTACAGGGTCAGTTGCATATCTTTCATAAATGCACACTTGTAACTCGTTAGGTCTATACTTGCTGTTTTATAGAATAACTTCATTACTTAGTTATGTTCATATTTGCCAAATGACTTTCAACAGTGGTTAAAATATAGCCTATCCGTCAGTCTTTAAATTGGTTACTTTTTGCCAGGACTGGTTACTTTTTGGTCAGGACTATTAATTTTTCAAAATTTGTTCATTTTCAGCCCCCGCCATATATGGCAGGGTATTGTTTATCCACTTCTCCTCAAAAAACGTTCAATGGATTTAATTAAAATTGCACACATGGCTTATAGGCATCCTAAGGGTGTGCATCTCATATTTTGTTTTTTTTCAATTTCAATTTTTTAAAAGATTCATTAGTGAATCTCCTCCTGTCACTCTGAAGCATACATTCTTTGGAGAAAATATGTAAATAAAATAAAATGGAAAAATGAAGAGAATGGCTAGATCTTATTTCAATGAGATTGCAGGTTGGGATGATGAGGAGCGGCCGTCTGCTGGGAGAAGACTCTCCTACCGTCCTGCTGGAGAGATATAACCTGCAGGTGGGTACGCTTGATTTATGAATGCAGCATACACAAATTGTGTAACTATCTCACAGATCGTCCTGCTGAAGATATAACCTGCAGGTGGGTACGCTTGATTTATGAATGCAGCATACACAAATTGTGTAACTATCTCACAGATCGTCCTGCTGAAGATATAACCTGCAGGTGGGTACACTAGATTCATGAATGCAGCATACACAAATTGTGTAACTATCTCACAGATCGTCCTGCTGAAGATATAACCTGCAGGTGGGTACACTAGATTCATGAATGCAGCATACACTGATTGTGTAACTAACTCACCGACCATCCTGCTGGAGAGATAAAACCTGCAGGTGGGTACACTTGATTCATGAATGCGGCATACACTGATTGTGTAACTATCTCACCGACCGTCCTGCTAGAAAGATATAGGCTATGCTTGATATGTATAAGAGGCGTACACGCCTGTCATGTGTCCGGCGTAATCCGGGTCTGCAACAGACTGAAGTTGAATCAAGTGGAATCACAGGAAGTAATGAACATACCTCAAAGTCAGACGAATCTTAATTTAAACCTTTTGCGAAATGTTGATTAAAACATCAACTTTCGTTATGCACTATAATAGGTGATGATTGTTCTTTATTCATAATAAAACTTTAGACATGTTATCATCAAAAGTATTCATGTCACAAAAATTAGTTGTGGAATGTCACATGATACGCCATGATACGCCTGGTTCACACACATGGTACCAATAAAGTGCTTTGCACTTTTTGTCACTTCCTGCGGCAAACGCCTGATAGCACGCTGGGTTACCAATCAAGCAGGGACATAATGTTCAGGTGGGTGCGCTTGATTCATGAGTGCGGCATACACAAATCGTATGACTATCTCACCGACCGTCCTGCTGAAGAGATATAACCTGCAGGTGGGTGCACTTGATTCAAGAAAGCAGCATACACTGATTGTGATCATATCAACGTCAGTCCTGCTGGAGATTTAAAACCTGCAGGTGGGTACACTTGATTCATGAATGCAGCATACACTGATGGTATGACTATCTCACCGACCGTCCTGCTGAAGAGCTATAACCTGCAGGTGGATGCACTTGATTCATGAGTGCGGCATACACTTATTGTGATCATATCACCGACATTCCTGCTAAAAAGATATAACCTGCAGGTGGGTGCACTTGATTCATGAATGCAGCATACACTGATGGTATGACTATCTCACCGACAGTCCTGCTGACTGGCATAAGATATATAATGATAACTTCTTGTGTGTCCAGAGCCTGGAAAAGCTGTTCCTGTGTCTGTGTGAGAAGGACAACGTGGTCCATGATGAGGACCTGGAGGGGCTGGAGGGAGTGGAGGGGGTCTCGTCCTCGCTGCAGGAACTCTGTGAAGATACGGTCAGTATCTAGCTCTCCTTCTTACCTACCTACCTACTTACCTGCCTGCCTACCTACCTACCTTATTACTTACTTACTTATTTACCTACCTATTCCTACCTACCTTATTACTTACTTACTTATTTACCTACTCACTTAGCTTCCTACTTACCTACCTACCTGCCTGCCGTCTTACTTACTTACTTACATACCTACCTACCTACTTCCCTCCCTCCCTACCTACCTACCTACCTACCCATCAACCCATGATGCTTGATAATGTTTTACTTACTTATCTACCTGCCTACCTACCTATCTGTGAAGATACGGTCAGTATCTAGCTCTCCTTCACTTGTTTGTTAAATTACTTACTTACATTACTTACCTACTTAAATTCCCTCCTGTCTACCCATCTTCCTGCTTACTTACTATTTACCTACCTACTAACTAACTTACGTGCCTACCTGCCTACCTACCTACCTCTCTACTTACTTACATACTTACTTACTCACTTACCTACCCACCCACCCATATCATTGAGACTGTAGTAGGCGATACCCGTAACCACAGTAGCACGTTTTACAATTTCTCACTAGACAGATTTTATTAAATCAAAAGTAAACAGAGATAAAATATTTGGTTAGCAGGAATCAATTGCCTCAAATGATAAGAGTCTTCACACAAAATGGCTGTCAGCAGTTTTTGCATGACGCTTGATAATTTCTTCTACAACCCTTCTAATTGACTTGACTGATGAGATATTTGCCCCTCAAAAGATAAAACATCGGTCATCAACCACCATTTATTGGGAAAAATTCAAAGAATTTGAAATTTATAAAAAAAATTGCTGTTGCTTCTTTCATGCATTGAATTTCTCAGTTGATCTCTTTACTACTCTTCTTTGTTTAGCCCTCGGACTACAGAAGTTGAACTCTTTACTACTCTTCTTTGTTTAGCCCTCGGACTACAGAAGTTTGCCGTACTCACAACAGATTCCTGATGGCCCGGAGAAGATATTTTTTGATGGTGAGTCAATTTCTCTTTTGAAATATAGATTCTTGATTTAAACAAAATATTTGCCATTGAACCATTAACTCCGACAATTCAAGCCATTTAGTAGCCCTGGTGCAACTTATAGCTTCCTACACAAGGTGCCATTTTATAGAATGAGAATATGTGTCTATTCTTGATGGATGACATGTTAGACAGAGTTATCTTCTCTCTTGACTTGATAATATACAATTATAGACTGATGACGATCAATACCTGTTTTTATAGACCCGAGGAAAACAATATTGACTGAAGACAAAGTCTGAGGTCAATATTGTTTTTCTTTAGTCTATAAAACTTGATTGACCAAATTCACCAGACCATAATTGTTTCGGTTTCTGTTTTGGTTTAACGAAGAAAAAAGAATAAAAATATACAGAAAGGAGCAGCATTTCAGCTCGTTTGTTGGCATGGACCGGTTAATGGCGTCATGATAACAATAGCATGACATCATGAAACAAACGTTTGACTTCATAGATTCTATTTTCAGTAACTCAAGTCAATATCACTTTTGGTCGGACTCTGGGTCACGGCTGTTCACAGAATTATCCCTGTGATCTCAATTTGATATCTTTGATTTATAACTATCTAGCAACAACATAAATGTTGCAGATATCCCTGTGATAAAGACAGGAGACAGCTGCTGTGATGTTCTCCGCCTGAGGAATATTCTTGCCCTTGTGATAAAGGATCTTACTGTGATGAAGAGGAAAATTGGGTGGGTAACTTGTTTAGTTTGATTTCTTCTTCCTAACAAAGCTTAAAAAGTCAGGTTCCAAACTTACTCATTTAAGCTTTACTGCCGACACTTTACTTAACTGTGAGGAAAATTGGGTGGGTAACTTGTTCAGTTTGATTCCATCTTCCTAACAAAGCTTAAAAAGTCAGTTTCCAAACTTACTCATTTAAGCTTTACTGCCGGCACTCGACTTTACTGTGAGGAAAATTGGGTGGGTAACTTGTTCAGTTTGATTTCTTCTTCTTAACAAAACTTAAAAAGTCAGTTTCCAAACTTACTCATTTAAGCTTTACTGCCGACACTTGACTTTACTGTGAGGAAAATTGGGCCTGTAACTTGTTTAGTTTGATTTCTTCTTCCTAACAAAGCTTAAAAAGTCAGTTTCCAAACTTACTCATTTAAGCTTAACTGCCGACACTTTACTTAACTGTGAGGAAAATTGGGTGGGTAACTTGTTCAGTTTGATTCCATCTTCCTAACACAGCTTAAAAAGTCAGTTTCCAAACTTACTCATTTAAGCTTTATTGCCGACACTTTACTTAACTGTGAGGAAAATTGGGTGGGTAACTTGTTCAGTTTGATTCCATCTTCCTAACAAAGCTTAAAAAGTCAGTTTGCAAACTTACTCATTTAAGCTTTACTGCCGACACACTTTACTTAACTGTGAGGAAAATTGGGTGGGTAACTTGTTCAGTTTGATTCCATCTTCCTAAC
The DNA here is from genome assembly GCA_916613615.1 of Steromphala cineraria. Classification (NCBI taxonomy): domain Eukaryota; kingdom Metazoa; phylum Mollusca; class Gastropoda; order Trochida; family Trochidae; genus Steromphala; species Steromphala cineraria. Next base: position 23,031,660 of record OU744737.1, on the reverse strand, counting down.
AAAGCTTAAAAAGTCAGTTTGCAAACTTACTCATTTAAGCTTTACTGCCGACACACTTTACTTAACTGTGAGGAAAATTGGGTGGGTAACTTGTTCAGTTTGATTCCATCTTCCTAACAAAGCTTAAAAAGTCAGTTTCCAAACTTACTCATTTAGGCTTTACTGCCGACTCTTTACTTTTCTGTGCTTGCTCTCTAGCTTACTATAAGGGAAAGCTGCAGTCCAAGCAGAAATCCCTTTCCATAACTACATCAGACTGAAAAAGACATGGCTGAATTTCTTTCCAAGTCCGTCGAATGAAAAATTTGTAAAGAGAGTAGCATCTGAAAAGTGCAGATCGATATATGTTACTTCATTTAATCGATCAGTACAAGTATTGTACTCAAGGGTCTGCAGCAAGGCAGGAAACTGACAGTTTGGAAAATATCATTATAGGCTTTGCGTAGGAAGATTCAAAAGGATTGAACATCACTTGAAATGGCCAAACTGGAAAATACCAAAAGACACATCTACATATGCTGACATCCATGCACATACCAAGTTTCATTAAGCTAGGTCTTACAGTGTTTGAGTTCTCCTCCGGAAGCTGAATTCTAAGTTACATTTCAATGGAAACAGCCAAAAATAAAAATCTGAAGAAGTTGAAAATACCTAAAGGCACATCTACATATGCTGACTAATCTACATTCCAAGTTTCATTGAGCTATGTCTAACGGAAACGAAATGATTACGGACCGACGAACACATAGACAGGGCGCACACAGGCAGGGCGATGACTATATCATATTTTAGGATAAAAACGGAAATGACTAAATGCAATTGTTGATTTTTAAGATATCATTATTATCATTATGTTATATGTTGAGGCTTCTTGGTTTTTTTTCAGGTTTTTGATCTTCCAGTTCTTCCTACCGACAATCCAGATTGTGCTATTCTGTCTGTGTATTGGTCGAGACCCGTATGATTTGCATATGGGAGTGACCAATCAAGATGCAGGAGTCTTCCAGTTAGGAGCACGCTTTCTTTCTTACATCGACAACAACACAATCACACAGGTACAATCTTGTACAAAATTGTCCAATTCATAATAAAAGTTATCAGTTACGACAATGCTTGTAGCTCTGATGACTGGCTTCATTTCACTATTTATTTTTTTTGAGTGATACACTTTATTTGTTTGTTAAAAAACATATTAGACCTATTAAGGGCCCTGGCCGGTAAAAGTAATTGGAAAAAGGGGCGCTTATTATGTTAAATGATATAAATGTTTGTATATACTCGATCTACATATAGTTTTTAGCGAAAAGTTATAAATCCAATAACCGTGTTATTGAGAGAGAAGAACTGAAATCAATTCTCCAAACCAGGTTTGTCGTGTAAGGTAAGCCTGGAGAGGGGGCGCTTTATGTTTTTTTAGTTAAAAACGCCATTAGGGGGCGCTAATAGGTAAAAGGTTGAATACGGTAGTTAAATCTTGAACATCTGAAATGTTAACCTCACTAACACATTTGAAACAAGTGTGAAATAATAATGTAAAAATCATATATATTTGTTAACAGGAAAATCCTCCTGAATTTCATTCCCACAAAAAAATATGTCTGGATCCTATAAACTATATTCCTCACCAACTTGTCTAGTATCCTCCATAAACATTATGCTGGACATTCTGTGCTGAAATGTCACTAAAAAAATGATGTCAGATCAACCTGCAATGATATATGATGACTATTCCTGTCTGAATATGAATCATTTTCTGTAACTGATCATGACTACAGGTTTCTTATAACAACTTTACTGACGCTTTACATTCCGTGGAAACTGGGTCAGCCTGGGGGGCCATTTTCTTGAGTTCAACCTTTTCAGATGACATCGTAAAAAGGTAAATTTAACATGCAACAACATTTTTGCAACTATATCTGTAGTCTTTCTTGTCCAAAAATGGATGACAATGTAGTTATGAAGAGGTTTGTCAATTTCATAGATATTTTGAAATGTTATTTATAGTAAATAAATTGCAGTAAAGAACCTTTTTTTCTTGATATGTATATGTGATACTTGATTTGATTTATTATATGCTTTAAAGGGGCAGTTGTAAGTTTTTGATAATTTTATATTTTTAAATTTTAAATTAATATTGTAAGTTTATGCTAAATGTATTATTTTGACAGTGTCAAAAATCTCATTACACAAGCAAATCATCCATTGTCAGAGAACAAAGTATGAAGATTCACAAAAAATCCATTGGCGGCCATTTTGTGTTAACACCTTTAATTCATTTTGTGTAAGAAAAAGGAATTGCATGGCTAAACTTTACATTATATATTTGAATTATTACTGCTCCACTTAGTTTAAATACATTGTCTTTCAATTGGAACCATTAATTTTCATTTTCCTGACATCACCTTATATTCCCCCTAAAAACGTGCTACTGCCCCTTTAAAGAGTCACTCCCTGATAAATCACCCATGTTAATTTGCTTTGAAACGAACGTAGGTAGCTAATTAATGATATATTCATAATCACGACTTCAAACCTTCCCACTGTTCCTATAGACTGTCGATTGGCTCTAAGATGATACTTTCTTGCAACAGTCGATACTTCTCGATCAAACAACACTTTTGATAAGGTTTGGCATATGTGACCCCAATCAACTCACAAAGTGACACATAGTATGTTGATGGGATCATGTATGTCAATTTTAAAATCAATGTTATTACATGGAGAACAACTAACTGTTACTGAAAATTATAAGTTCAAGGTCAATCGCTATGTTTCAGTGAAAATACAGCCAATTGAAGTTGGTATTTTGATCGAAAACCGGACAATGTTGTCCGCTAATTCGTCAAACGTAATTCTGAAACCTTATCAAAAGCTGACAGGAAGATATTTTTGTATCGATAGTGTTTATTGGGTATTGTAACTGATAAGTAGGTTAATTGAATGCATAATTTCGACTATTACACATATTGAGATGTTTTTTCAATATTTGATCAAATCAAGCTTTCTAGAGATACATTAACCATAAATGGATAGATTTGCAAGTCCAGTGATCAGATATGAACCTCAATCAGCATATTAGATATTTTGTTACTAAAAAAATAAAATTTTAAGTAAGATTATCAGAGTCTCTTTAAGATCATGTTCTGTCTCCTAGGTTTGCTGGAGGTATTAATGTGACGAATGCAACAATAGATGGCAGCACAATCAAACTGTCCCTTGATATGACAAGTAAGTATTTCCTTTGATTTCAGTCTTATTAAAACAGTTTCATGCATTTTTAGTCCTCCATGAGTTTGTATAATCCATTCAAGGGACAGTTCAATCAGGGTTTTTTTGTGTTCACTTATGCCCCCTTCTTTTAAAAGTTGTTTAATATAAATTGTTACGCCCTATACCATGTTTCAACTTAGTGATGTTATAATCATTTATAACCTACGAGGGCAGTCATATTAAGGTTCATAGGATAAATATCACTTTTCATTGTGACGGCACATTATGAACAATGCTTTGACGTCACGGTTCACCTATGACGTCACAATTAATACGGGCTGTTGGCGGCTAGTCTGACTTTACTGAGAAGTAGGTTTTGATTATTTTCTTTAATTTTTGGATTACAGCTATAATCAGAATATTATATTCTTACCCATGACATACTATGTTTATGACACTTGTGCTTAAATTTCTGTATATCCCTCACTCTCCCTCGAGATATACTAATATCTAGGCACTTTTGTCATGAGCATAGTATGTCACACTCATGTAATATCCACCATGTGCTAATAGCATTATTGCATAAACTGAAATATCCACTTGAAGTTTGCTTCCCTGTCCCTTTAAGTTGAAGATAATAATTGATCACAAGAATGATCACATATTGAAATTGAATGTTTCAACCTGGTGGTTCAAACTTTTTTATGCACCAGCCATATATGGCAGGGGCATATTGGATTACCCTCAGTTGTCCGTACGTCCGTACGTACGTAACCACTCTATACAGGGTATTGTTTATCCACTTCTCCTCAAAAACCGTTCAATGGATTTAATTGAAATCGCACACATGGCTTATAGGCATCCTAAGGGTGTGCATCTCAATTTTTGATTTTTTTTCAAATTTCTGACATGTTGAACTTTGGTGAATTTTTGTGCAATTGAAAGCTCATAGTAGTGTGATAGGGGTGTTGTTTATCCATATTTCTCCTCAAAAACCGTTCAATGGATTTAATTGAAATCCCACACATGGCTTAAATGCATCCTAAGGGTGTGCATCTCAAATTTTGTTTTTCAATTTTTGAATTTTTTTCAAATTTCTGACATGTTAAACTTAGGTGAATTTTTGTGCAAGTGAAAACTCATATCAGTGTGATAGGGGGTGTTGTTTATCCACTTCTCCTCAAAAAGTACTGGATAGACTGCGCTATTCTTCCAAACATGCTTTATGGGTATCCTAAAGGTGTGCACCTTATATTATGTTTTGGGAATTAAATTTTCTACATTTTAATGGATGTTTGAACTTAAATTAAGCTAAGGATGTGCATCTCTTTTTAAATTCTATGGTTGAAAACATTGAGAGCTTTTTTATTAGCTGGAGCATCTGTGTTCCATGGACACAAATTTTCTAGTTAAAGTATTTAAAGGGGAGGGGGGTTGCTAAGGTAGATGCTCAGTGAATATGAATAGGGGCAGAACACTGTTCACATCAATCAATATTTTGTAAGGTGAGATGAGGTGTTTTGGAGTTTAACAAATCCTTCGAGAATATTAACTAATACGCGGCTGCTAGTATTATTGGAGGGAGAAAGCCCGCAACACTATTGTGACTATGTATTGCGGTGAAACCTCCAAGCAGCAGCTAGAATTACCATGGTTGGTACTGCGCTGAAATTCAGTGTAGCATTGCACCCAAACCGGACTGCGTGTAGAACAGTTCTCTAATGCAGACCCACGCCGCTAATGGCTGAAATATTGCCCAAGCAGCGTAAAACAACTTACTCACTCACTCTAATGCAGACAAAGTTGCTGTATCCCAGGCTGGAATCGAACCACTGACCTCTCGATCCATAGCTGAACGCACTTACCACTGCGCTTTCCTTACCCCTAGAATCAAATGAAAATATTGAGGAATTTGATCTCAATCTCAAGTGACTGTTCCATCTGGTTAGAGGTCCGCCTCACTTTTTGGTATTTGCAAATTACTGCACTATTCCGCCCCCTATTTCATAAGGGCTTTGCTGACCCCCAATTGTCCTTGCTCCATAGATCAGCAGATAGCCATCATATCCCAGCAGAAAGTGGACACTGCCTTCTTCAACTTCTACCGGGACTTGTTGACCGACTCTGGCTACAACCCCCAACTTGCCAATATACCAGTTCAGGTATGGTATGGGAACTAGTATACAGTCCAACCTCGTTTATCCGAGTCTTCCGGATAAGTGAATCAATCATTATTGTGTTTGGTATGTATTTATAATTAAACTTCATTCCAACACTACGAGATATTAGATACTCAATCAGATTTCAGTGCAAATATACAGACATGGTCTGAAAACTAAGCGTTTGGATCCGGAAGCAGAAGGTCCAGATAAGTGAACACATTTTCTGAAGGAAACATTCGTTTCATTCTAAAATTGTCCGAGGTCTGGGTAAGCGAGGTTCGATTGTATTTTGTTCCAAATATTATGTCTCTACCCCCCCCCAAACCAAAATATATTTTTAAGACAAATTAAGATTGTCAAACATCTCATTACTTAATTTGAGTACCCATAGTCGTAGAAGATAGTTTTAGGTATCAAATGAAAACTTCTGACAGACATTTTAATGTGAACACCTTTTCATCAACCCTAATCTTGCCAGTTTTCCAGTACAGGTAATTTCACAGGATCTTTGCAATATGCTAAATTTTCAAGATATGTGCTGCTGCCCCTTTAAAGAACATTATTATGTGAGCTTATATTTTATCCTCGGTTAATTTTTCTTCCTAATGGGTCTATGAACAGGTATTGATTACAGTCTTAAAAATTGATATCACCTGCCTCCACAAACGTTTTATTCCATTTACGGTATTGTTTTAAGTTACAAGTTTAACCTTGATTAATGTTGACAATTGAAAAATATCATTACAAAGCCAATCCTTTTTATCATTAGTGAAATGTTCTATAAATTCCCGTGTTACAAAAACAGTATTACACATTAACACATTTAGTATCCTCATATACATTATGTTCTCTTTACATATTTGAATTTTTTTCCTGAAATTGGTGAAATTTCAATTCCTTTGGCAAAAAATGTATTCCACGCGAGCTTGTTTAGTATTCTTCAAGTACATTATACTAAGCATTCTTCTTCCTAGATCCTTTTGCAAAAACTGTATTCCTCACCAACATGTGTAGTATCCTTCATGTACATTATACTTAACAATTTTCTGTCTGGATCCTGTGATAAAAACTGTATAACACAACAACTTGTGTAGTATCTTCTATTTACATTATACTTAACATTCTTCTGTCTGGATCCTTTAACAAAAACTGTATTCCACACCAACTTGTGTAGTATCCTCAATATCTACTTGACATTATTTTCTCTGCAGGTACAAAAGCCTGTTTATGGAGTGGTCAACCCTTCCTTTACTAACTTCATGGCACCAGGAATAATTCTCAGGTACAAGAAGCAATTTTTCACTTTTTCTGATGATACACTCCGGGGAAAAGAAGTGATACCATTTAAAATGCAAGATAGTTAATAAGCCACAATTGATTAATACGACGGAAACAGGGTTATTTCATGTCTTCAGCAGCAACTTGAACTAATCTATGAATTTAAAAGCAGTATTCTTGTACTGCTGATACAAAGTCAGGTCTAATTCTGACCCGTCAGTTGCAGTCTGATTAGGTTTGAGTGTGACCTTCCTGCATGTACAGGGTAATCACAAATGTAATTTGTCAGCTTGATGACAGAAATGAATGTGATGTGAATTTAGAGTTATCTGCCCTTGGTTGCAATGGCAACAGGTGTAAGAGGCTCTGTTTGGGTGGTAACATATTTTTGTTTTTTGTGTTTGGTAAATATCCTTTTTTCAAAGTATAGTTAAAGTTTCTATCATGTTATTTTATTTGGACAATGAAAATGCAATTAAGAAGCCCAAGATGGACCCTCTTCAAAGAATCTGCAACCTCTGATTGCTTATAGTTGAACCTTTTCCAATATTTTCAGTATTACCTATTTCATGGCCACGGGACTGACCACGATGAGCTTTGTGATAGAGAAGGCCGAGGGACTTCTGGACAGGAACTTGACCGCAGGTCAGTTGTAGTAACGGTCAAGACTATAAGTATAACCAATGAGATACAAGGTATGACGGATTATCTATCCAAAGTTGATTGTTGTGATTGATTAGCAATGTCTTCAACAGCATGGCAGGTTTTAGCTAGGAGTTCAATGATTCTTTGGAGACCAATATTTTGTAATTCTCAGGACAGATTTCGTAAATATTTCTTTAAGAAACTTTTTAGAGGGACAGTAACACTTTTATTTTTATTTTCTACTTTTCACTGATAATTGTACATTAATGCTGAATTTATTATTAAAAATCTCATTAAATAAACTAATTATTCATAGACAGAAAACAAATTATAGAAATTCACATAAAGTTAATTGGCGGCCATTTTTGTGTGAACACCTTTAATTCATTTTGTGTAAGAAAAAGGAATCGCATTGCTGATCTTTACATTATATATTTGATTTAGTACTGCTTCATTTAGTTTAAATACATTTCAATTGGAACCGTTTTTTAATTTTCCTGACATCACCTTATATTCTCGCTAAAAAGTGCTGCTGCCCTTTTAAATGATATATAGATATATATAATCATATTAAAAGATTTTGGAAAAGTCCAACAATAGTCATTGCATTCATACGTTAATAGATATAAATAGAGAATACTAAACGAATGGTAATGTGATAACATTTTTAAGCAACGAGTGTTTAGAATTGGTATCAGACGAACGAAAGTGAGTCTGATACCAAATTCTATTCACGAGTTGCTTAAAAATGTTATCACATTACCACGAGTTTAGTATTTTATTTATTACTCAACCCTCTATCAATATTTATGTGAATAAATCGTCAAACAAGAATCAGCTGACTTGGAACAATCGGTTAACCAGCGTATGAATTTCCATGAGTCCAAATAAAATAGTTCGCTATTATTTGGATGTTTACACATGTCATACGCTAATAAACATGATACAAGGTATATTGGTGAACAAAACTATTCATTATCAAAAGATGCATTGAAAAATTAAACCCTAAAAAGCAACGAAAACTGTCAACACATCATGCACTCGCAACGTGACGTCATCGGAATGTGTCCTGTTTCTAGGTCACGTTATGTAGTTTTGCGAACTTGGCGAACAGTATCAACGGCAGAGGATTGATATATTACAATGACATGAGTTACTGATTTGTTGATAGGAACCGGGAGATAGAACTTGGGGAAAGTTAGTTACACGATAACATGTTCAGGGTGAACAAAATATATCATTATCAAAATATACATTGATGAAATTAACACTAAGAAGAAACGAAAACTGTCAACACATCGCGCACACGCAGGTCATCGGAATTTTGTCCTGTTTCTAGGTCACGTTTTTTAGGTTTAAAAATTCGCGGACAGTGTCAACGGCAGAGGATTGATTGATCGATGGCATTGACTTGAGTTACTGAATTGTTGATAGGAACAGGGAGATAGAACTTGGGGAAAGGTAGTTACACGGAAACATGTTCGGATTGTGTGCTTGTGGAGGGGAAAGCGACGGTTTTGGTGGTAATGAAGCAAGTAAACAGTCGAAGCGCCATGTTTATGTTACGGTACCTAGATGAGGCAACATCGCTTGCGACGGCAACGGTGGATAAGTGAAGTGATCAAGCAAAAGGATAATGCATGTAAATTTTTTGTAAAACGCTAAGATAATATTCTTTCACATAAATTAACATTTTGTTGATTGTAAAATTTGACAGTCGCCACTTATAAGTCATGTGATTGGCAATGTCATGTGATGTTCGAAAGTAGTTTCGTTTGTTTGCACGAGATGGTAACACACATGTGTGTTACCAACTCATTGTTATCTAATGAGTGATCTCACCACGGTTGAGTAATAATTTACATTAAGTACTCTTCATTATTGATTAACTATCAATGATATGGCACTAATACAATCTATACTTTCTGAAAATCATTTGAAAATTTGAACGTCAAATCAAAAGAGAAATTGTGGTATTTTCAATATATTAATACGATTTTCAGGAGTGACGGCGGTGGAGATAATGTTGGCCCACGTGTTGACCCAGTTTCTAGTCCTATCAGTCCAGGTGGCGCTGCTCCTCGTCTTCGCCCTCGTTGTCTTCCAGGTCAGTAGGTTGTAAGGAGGACTTGCTTCATAACTGTGTTAGTATCTACACCTAAACCTTGCATCTTGTGATCATTCCCAGATTGTGCAGGTCTCAGAATCTAACAGGAGTTACTTGCCCCTAGCTTAAGACCTAAGGTTTTTTACGGCGGCTTGTGATTGGTTAGCTGAGTAAGCGTAAGGACATGCGATCTACGGTGCTGCGGTTGGACTTAGTGTAGAGAAACCATTTTGAAATATTCAGTTCTCCATATTCATCGGAACTAGACCGATTTTAGTCAGACTGGTGTTAGTTTCGACAGTTAGATTTAACCAAATTGTTGACGGTTATTATAAATTAGTGTACAATTTTTGTTTGATAAGAGATTTCACCTCAAGGTTAGTACCATTTTACAATACTGAAATGACATCAATGTTTGAGCATTTTGCTTTCGATGTAAATAAACCTTGACCTGCTAACTGATCGTCTGACAGATCGTCAACTGGCCTCTAGGTTTTGTCAGATTTCCTAGAATTGGGGGGTGGGCTTTAAACCAAGAATGACCCCAACCTGCTCAACCCTGAAAATAGGGGGTGGTCTTTTGCATGAATATGGTCTTATACCCGCGAGGATACCGTATTTGTTTTTGAACGATATTAACAATATTTTCCAGATACCCTACGCTGGCCCTCTGATATGGGTTATTATTCTAGTCCTTCTGCAGGGCTTCACTGGGATGACGCAGGGTGAGTTAGCTGAAGATCTGGAACAACCATTATGCAATCTAGTTAAAACTAGCTGTATTGTATACGTCCCTTAAGTCCTCGCGTTACATCTAGCTACTAACCCACCTGGTCCGTGTCCCGCATGCGCAGAAATCAGCCAATGAAAAAATAACTTGCTGATCTCTTTAAATCGGTCAATCTAGTTAACACAAGCTGTTAGAATCAGGCAATCTAGTTAAAATTAGCTGTAATGATTATGTCCAATAAGTCATACATTAAATTATTGATATTTATGCTCATAATGTGTAAAATGCAATATAAATCCTAACAACGCCCGATTCAAAGAGATCAGCCAGTTCTTTTTCCATTGGTTGATTTCCCCTCATGCGTGACACGGATCAGGTGGGTTAGTAGCTAGATGTAACGTGAGGACTTAGGGGACGTATACATTACAGCTAGTTTTAACTAGATTGAACCATTATGTTTTGTGTCTCATGTGTGTTGTTCATTGCACGAGTGTCCCTACAACATTTATTACTCACCCATTGAAGATATCACTGATACAAAAGGAATCTTGCCCCCCGGTATTAAAAAAAATCAAGAATCTTGCTCCCCCAAATACGAAAACCTTTCCGTCCCCTGTTTAACAGATCAGGGATCTTGTCCCCCCAGGCAACTGTTTCAAATAGAGAGGCTGTTTTCCTTTACAATCAATGTTATGTTGCTAGGAATTTGGAGAAATTAAGGGCCATGGGCCATTTTGCACATTGCACAATTTTGAAGTTTTTATTTTATATAAGGGCAATGGCCCATGATCTAATGACCAATTGTAGAAATTACAGAAAAGTCGAAAAGACATCTTTCCCATCACTTGGTGAAGTTGTGTATTTACACTTATTATAACATGTTTATGTTTGCTGTTCCAGGTATGGTGTTCTCCGTGCTGTGTGAGAAGGAACACGAGGCTGTCCAGATGGCTATCGGATCAATGTTTCCGAATCTGCTTCTCAGCGGTCAGTATCTATACCGTGTTTCCTCAAATAGAGGCCCTCAACCACTAGTGTCTATTACTTTTTGGCAGATTGATAATGATCATGAAATGGCTATTTGATCTTTGTTCCCTTACTTGCTTCTTAGCGATCAGTAAATATACCGTACTTCCTGAATAGACGCCCCCAGTCTCTTGTTTTCTGACCACTAGTGTCTATTAATTTTTTGGCAGATAAATATATAAATAATGAAATGGCTATCCGATCTTTGTTCCCTTACTTGCTTTTCGGGGGTTAGTAGATATAACGTATTTCCTTGTATATACGCCCCCGCCTTCTTGTTTTCTGACCACTAGGGTATATTTATATTTAGGCAAAATAATAATCAAATGGTCCCTTTAAGTAACGACAACTTCCTTTCCAGGAATCATCTGGCCCCTAGAGGCAGTCCCGATGTGGTTACGTTACATCAGCATCTGCCTCCCTGTCACCTACGCTGCAGAGGCCATGCGCTCCATAATCGGTCGAGGTCAGATTATCAGTTTACCCTGCATAAAGGCTGGAATTCTGGCATTTGGCCTTATAAGCCTTAAAGGGGCAGTAGCACGTTTTAAGGGGGAATATGAGGTAAATGAATGGTTCGAAATGAAAGACAATGTATTAAAACTAAATGAAGCAGTAATAATTCAAATATATGATGTAAAGTTTAGCCATGCGGTTCCTTTCTCTAACACAAACTGAATTAGAGGTTTTCACACAGGTTTTCTGTGTTTTCTATGGAAACATGTCTAAAAAAAGCGACCATGTCAAAGTCCTTTTTCAGATTTATATATCCTGAACCATACATGCTAGTTTTACCAAACTTCATACACTTATCAACCATGATCCCTCAATGTGCCTTTCTGGGTTATGTCATTTTTTTTAGGTTTCAATGGAAACAGTGACTTTATGATGAATTACTTTTTCCTGAACATATGTTCTAAAATATACATCTTAGCTTCACCAAACTTTCTACACTCATGATCATGATCCCTAGATATGCCTTTTATGCTAAAACCTATGAGTGGTTTTTCTTTTCTGTTGTTTGAAATATGAAACAGTGACTCAACAACAATAATTTTGTTCTCAGAACATCTCCTTGAATCTTGATGAAAGTTACCGCAAACTTGCACATATAACTTTTGCCATGCAACAATTGTTTATCGAGACTCCTCGTATACGTCATTAAACCATTGTTGATGATGTCAATGTAGCAAGCCGTCCCAATGGGAGCATGTAGTTTTCTGGATATTTCTAAGAAAATTCTGTATGAACTCTGTATGCTTGAGCTAACATAAGATTGTCGAAGCACTTTAAGGTAATAAAATTAAGACCAGTTATCCGATATTTTTCAGGCTGGAATATCCTGGAGTTGGCGGTGTGGCGTGGATATCTCGTAACTATTGGCTGGAGCGCTGGATTCCTTCTCATAGCGGCGCTAATACTGAAGATCAAACAGTGAACACTCCACGGGATAATAAAATTGTCTCGCTATGTCGTAGTTTCATGATTAGATAGGTAATTGGATGATATAAGTAATCATGAAACTTTGTCAGTATTTGAAACGTGTCATTGACTTTTAGATTGCTCAAATGAAATGAAAGTTTAATGGTGATGAGATCACTAGTTGTCATGATAAATTGTTGTAATATGATTAGACAGTTGATTGGATGATATATGTATGGTGAAACTTTGTCAGTATTAGCTACTTGCCATTGATGTTTAGAGTGCTCAACTGAAATTGAAGTTACACGTGCAGTGATTAGACGACTGGAGTGATGGTTTATAGTTCCGGTAGTATCAGGATTAGATACAGTAGAACACGGATATAACAGACTCCAGGGACCAACAAATTTAGTTTGCTGTATCCGCTGTTTGCTACTCACGTTTGGCCGCCATGCATAGGGCTTTTGAAGGGACTTTCCAAAAAATTCACTATATCCGATTGTTCGCTATATCCGAGTTCGTGATAACAGTGTTCTACTGTAGTTTATTGGATGGTATATTAATCAGTATAAAAGTGCATGTCCTTGACTTTTAGATTGCTTAGCAAGTTAGGCCGTGATCAGACTATTGGGAATTAAGAGTTTTGATGATTTATCGTTTAATTATTGTTATGCTTCCTATGATGATATATATGCATTACGATAATTTGTCTGTTTTGTGATCATAGTTATGTGTTAGTGATGGCTAAAGAGCCACTCCGCGATTTTCATCATTTTGCTTGGATACGAACATAAATGGCATTATTAATTAAATGGAATCCCCAAAATCTCACTCATTCTTCCCAATTTACGATAAATACTTGTTTTCAATGAAAATCTTTAAGCAGCAATTTATGTTCAAGTCCAAGTCCAATTCATACTTAACATTTACATGGATACTAATCATATTACCTGTCAAAAAGAATCAACTCGTAACTGTCTTTCTAAATGCTTCTGCTAAGTTTCCGAATTTACGTTTGACTGATTGACACTCATGATTGTCTTATTATTGATCACAATCGCAACATCAAACCTTCCTTTTGTCACTATACCACATCAATAAGCTTTAATATTAATATGATAGTCGATATTTCTCGATCAAGTTAAAGCTACTGGTAACGTTTGTTATACGTGTTCCAAACAACTCACTGATTGGCTTTGATGAAGTACTGAACAGAAAACATGGAAAATTAGAGTAGTGTCATATCCTAAGGGACCACTTTTCATCACAAGTTGTCTGTGATTTTTGCCAATGAACAAAACATGAAAAGAAATACTGTGCTTTCATATGTTTTATGTTCACTGCCATTTATTAACAAATGTTTACATGTTGAACTGGATGTTTACTTTTTATGAAATATATCATTGATATTACAGAAGTTGATATTTGATAACATTTTTATAGAAACTCTGACAATAATCATGTATCTTTTTTTGTGACAATACAATTGTTGTATATAAAGATGATTTAAGTTGCTTGAAAGAATATTCTTAGCTGAGTTTTAAAATGGAGATAAATTGTAAGTACTTAAACATTCTTAGTGTCAACATAGTGCCAAAAAGGGTTCCACAGGTAACAAAATTGGACTCAAGTACTCGAGGGGTCAGACTCGACTCAGACCAGAATACAGGAATTTTATCGTTACTTAAAGAAATCGTGTTTTTGTTGTTCAGATATTACAAACATATTTTCGGCTTATAAATGGTAAAATATGGATATTTGATATCAATGTCTTGATATCATCACCGGTCTTCACATTGTTTGGTGAAACAGACTGAGGACCATCAACAATTTAATATCAAAATGTTCCAAAGTACTTATTTTTGTCTATATACAAATATCATGATTTGTTAAGGTGGTCCTTTTCTTATTTTGTTCAGTATACATTTGATAGTAATGTATTACTTGTATTAGAATGTTGCAGGGTTGTTTGTAGATGTTTCATGGTCAACAAAATTAACTCAAGTAGTTTTAGGGATCAACCTCTACTCAGACACAAGTACCTGAAATTGTCATATATAGCATATTTTCATTTCTTGTTTTAAAGGGGCAGTACCACGTTTTTTTGGGGAATATAAGGTGATGTCAGGAAAATGAAAATTAATGGTTCCAATTGGAAGATATTGTATTTAAATTAAATGGAGGAGTAATAATACAAATATATAACGTAAAGTTTAGCCATGCGTTTCCTTTTTCTTACATAAAATGAATTAAAGGTGTTCATACAAAATGGCCGCCAATGGATTTCATGTCAATCTCCATACTTTGTCCTCTGACTATGGATGATTGGCTTATGTAATGTGATTTTTGACACTGTCAAAATAATACATTTAGCATTAACTTACAATTAATTTAATTAACTGAAAATTTTAAAATATAAAATTATCAAAAAACGTGCTACAGTCCCTTTAAGATAGTAGGGTTTTCTATCAGTCCTCACATCTGAGACTGAAACGATTTAAATGATTGCCAATGACTTCCAATTTTTGAGTCCCAAAGTCAAGGAATATGAACTCAACTCCAGCTTGACCCGATTCCAGGTAGATTACCTGTGGAAGCCCTAATTGTCCCCTTCCGCAACACAGAACCGGGAACATTGTAGTTAGCGCCGTCCCCTTCCGCAACACAGAACCGGGAACATTGTAGTTAGCACCGTCCCCTTCCGCAACACAGAACCGGGAACATTGTAGTTAGCACCGTCCCCTTCCGCAACACAGAACCGGGAACATTGTAGTTAGCACCGTCCCCTTCCATAACACAGAACCGGGAACATTGTAGTTAGCACCGTCCCCTTCCGTAACACAGAACCGGGAACATTGTAGATAGCACCGTCCCCTTCCGCAACACAGAACCGGGAACATTGTAGTTAGCACCGTCCCCTTCCGTAACACAGAACCGGGAACATTGTAGTTAGCACCGTCCCCTTCCGTAACACAAAACCGGGAACATTGTAGTTAGCACCGTCCCCTTCCGCAACACAGAACCAGGAACATTGTAGTTAGCACCGTCCCCTTCCGTAACACAGAACCTGGACCATTGTAGTTAGCACCGTCCCCTTCCGCAACACAGAACCGGGAACATTGTAGTTAGCACCGTCCCCTTCCGCAACACAGAACCGGGAACATTGTAGTTAGCACCGTCCCCTTCCGTAACACAGAACCTGGACCATTGTAGTTACCACCGTCCCCTTCCATAACACAGAACCGGGAACATTGAAGTTAGCACCGTCCCCTTCCGTAACACAGAACCGGGAACATTGTAGATAGCACCGTCCCCTTCCGCAACACAGAACCGGGAACATTGTAGTTAGCACCGTCCCCTTCCGTAACACAGAACCGGGAACATTGTAGTTAGCACCGTCCCCTTCCGTAACACAGAACCGGGAACATTGTAGATAGCACCGTCCCCTTCCGGAACACAGAACCGGGAACATTGTAGTTAGCACCGTCCCCTTACGTAACACAGAACCGGGAACATTGTAGTTAGCACCGTCACCTTCCGCAACACAGAACCGGGAACATTGTAGTTAGCAACGTCCCCTTACGTAACACAGAACCGGGAACATTGTAGTTAGCGCCGTCCCCTTCCGCAACACAGAACCGGGAACATTGTAGTTAGCGCCGTCCTTCCGCAACACAGAACCGGGAACATTGTAGTTAGCGCCGTCCTTCCGCAACACAGAACCGGGAACATTGTAGTTAGCGACGTCCTTCCGCAACACAGAACCGGGAACATTGTAGTTAGCGCCGTCCGTACAAACTTCCGTAACACAGAACCGGGAACATTGTAGTTAGCGCGGTCCGTACAAACTTACGTACAATTTATCAAACTGGTACTTATTATTGAAAGATATTTGCAGGGGCATTGCCATGTTTAGTAAGGCTTCCACGGGTACTCGAGGACTCGTAAAGTATTTAACACTGTTCATTATTTAAGTTATTTCAGTCTGTTTGTCTGTATTGTGTTTCAAGCATTGATGTCAAAATAATTCTTTATACGACCATTTAATAGTCGAATTATATGTCGTAATATCTAGGCTATACAACAATTAACGGTAAGGCTGTAAAAATCCAAAAATTCTTGGGTAGGGATAGAATGTCGGGTACTTGGGTCTGAGTCGAGTCTGACACCTCGAGTACTCGAGTCCAATTTTTTTGGCCTGTGGAAGCCCTACAAGTTAAGATTTATACACTTGGGACACCTTCATAAACTATTCAATGATATTCTTTTGGTGTATCCTGGGACCAACTTGTCTTTATTCCAGAAAGGGTAACAATGATCATATTCTTACCATGACATATTGTGTTCATATTTAACAGTATTTTGAATATTTCCTATGGAACTAGTCCCGATCTACATCTCTAATATACAAATATACACAAAAGATAGATATGTATATTTCTTGTCTAGTGAAATTCTTTTACCTATGTATTTTTGTATCCCACTGGTATGTCAAATCGTGGGATATAGTCATCACTCTGTCCATCTGTCCATCTGTAGTCGTTTTCTTTCAGGAGCAGAACACAAAATCTGTTAGACCAAGCTAAATGAAATTTGGTATGTGCATCAGTTGGCATATGTAGATGTGCTTTTTGGTGTTTTCAAATTTTTCTGATTTTTGCTTTTGTCAGTTTCCATTGAAAAGTCATTTAGAATTTGGTTTTCGGAGCAGAACTCAAAAACTGTTAGATCTAGCTGAATGAAACTTGACTTGTAGATTAGTCAGCTTGTGACTATTTGTGCCTTTTGGTATTTTCAACTTTTGGGATTTTTAGCTCATCTGGCCTGTAAGGCCCGATGGGCTTATGGCATGGCATGGTGTCCGGCGTCCGTCCATCCGTCCGTCCGTAAACTTTGTGGAATTACGACTTCTTCTCCAGAACCATAAGGCCTAGAAAGCTGAAACTTTTTGTACAGACTCCTTGGCTAGTGAGGATTATAAATTGTAGCTTTGGGCGCCCTGTGACCCCTAATAAGGGCCACAGAGGCCACGCCCTAAAAACCTATTTTCATCTTCTTATCCAGAACCATGAGGCCTTGAAAGCTAAAAGTTGGTGTACAGACTCCTTGGCTATTGAGGATTATAAATTGTAGCTTTGGTGGCCCTGTGACCCCTAATAAGGGCCACATATCACTCACTCACTGCCCGTCACCCCTGGCTGGGGTATGGGCCGACGACAGTTCTCTTTCTCTATTCTCTATCTTTTCTAACTGGCTCCAGGTGTATCCCATCTTCTTGGTGTCTGCCTCAAGATCACGTCTCCAGGTGTTTCTTGGACGACCTTGTTTTCGCTTTCCTTGGGGGTTCCATCTCAGCGCCTGCCTGGTGATGTTTGTCGGCGGTTTGCGGAGGGTGTGCCCTATCCAGCCCCATCTCCTCATCCTGATTTGTTCTGCAGGAAGTTGGCTTGACACTTCTCAAAGATTGGCATTGCTGATGGTTTCTGGCTAGCGAATCTTGAGAATCCTTCTTAGGCAACTGTTGATGAATGTCTGGACTTTGCTGATGGTGGTTTTGGTTGTCCTCCAGGTTTCTGCTCCATACAGTAGAACTGCCTTCACGTTGGAGTTTGGTGGTTGTTGACAGCTCTCTAGAGTTCCAGATGTTTTTGAGTTGGATGAAGGCGGTTCTTGCTTTGCCTATCCTTGCCTTAACGTCAGCGTCCGTACCACCCTACTGGTCGATGATGCTTCCAAGATAGGTGAAGGACTGCACTTCTTCCAGGGGACTTCCAGTTAGGGTGACTGATTCGTTACTGGCACTGACTGTCTTCCTTATCTTGGTCTTGCCCTTGTGGATGTTGAGACCAACTTGTGTTGATATTTCTGCCAGAACGTTTGTCTCCTCCTGCATCTGTTCTTGGCTGTGGGAAAGAAGTGCCAGGTCGTCGGCAAAGTCTAGATCATTCAGTTGGCGCCATAGAGTCCATTGAATTCTGTTCCTTCTTCCGCTGGTTGATTTCTTAAAGATCCAGTCGATGGTGAAAAGGAAGAGGAATGGTGACAACAGGCATCCTTGTCAAACTCCAGTGCGCACCTGAAAGCTGTCTGTGAGTTTACCTCCGTGGATGACTCTGCAGGACATACCGTCGTATGAGTTCTTGATCAGGTTGACCATCTTGTTTGGGATGCCGTAGTGCCGGAGGAGTTTCCAGAGGGTCTCACCGGTCCACGCTGTGGAACGCCTTCTCATAGTCGACAAAGTTGATGTACAGTGGTGAATTCCATTCCAGGGATTGTTCAACTATGATGCGGAGCGTTGTTATTTGGTCTGTGCAGGATCTGTTCTTCCTGAAGCCTGCTTGTTCATCTCGCAGCTGTGAGTCGACAGTATTTTTCATCCTTTCCAAGATCACTCGGTTGAAGACCTTGCCTGGCACAGATAGAAGTGTTATGCCTCTGTAGTTATTACAGTTGCTGAGGTCGCCTTTCTTTTGAAGTTTGATCAAGTAACCTTCTTTTCAGTCTGACGGTATATCTTCTTCTACCCAGATCTTCACAAAGAGTGGGTACAGTATCTCCACTGACGCTTCCAGGTCTGCTTTAAGTGCTTCTGCAGGGATGTCATCGGGGCCGTTACAACATGATGATGGCTTTCCTGATTTCATCTCTGGTTGGCGTCTGGCAGTTGATTTGCAGGTCTATGTCAACCGGTGGGATGAGTGGGGGGTTCAGGGGGGCTGGTCTGTTTAGGAGTTCCTCAAAATGTTCGGCCCATCTGTTCGATTGCTGGTCTAAAGTGTGAATGGTGTTCCCATGCTTGTCTTTCACTGGTCTTTCTGGCTTGTTGAATTTTCCTGCAAGCTTCTTGGTGGTATCATACAGCTGTTTCATGTTGCCACTGTGCGCTGCCTGTTCTGCTTCAGTTTGTGTACAGACTCCTTGACTAGTTAAGATTATAAATTGTAGCTTTGGTGGCCCTGTGACCCCTAATAAAGGCCACAGGGACCACACCCTAAAAACCTATTTTCATCTTCTTTTCCAGAAGCATAAGGCCTAGAAAGCTGAAACTTTGTGTACAGACTCCTTGACTACTGAGGAGGATGAATTGTAGCTTTATAATAATAATAAAGGCAACAGGAACGTCCTTCAAATCTATTTTCATCTTCTCCTGAAGTATAAGGCCAAGAAAACTGAAAATTGTCGCCTATATACAGTGTTTAAAATATTGCCCGTCAGCCAGTCCCTGAACTAGCTACTTTATGCCAGGACTGGTTACTTTTTGGTCAGGACTGGTAACTTTTCAATTTTTTTCTTAAATTTCCCAAAGGAATTGACCAATGAATTTTCAGGACAGGCTAGATTTCCAATCTATTTTATACACTGCTATATACTTAATTTTATGATTGGTGACCCTGTGGCCTCAGTACAAAGGGGGAATCACACAGTCTGATTAAAATCGACTGTGATTCGAGGAAAAAAGTGTAAAAAAATTATCTCTAGCGGGGTTCGAACCTCACCCAGCCCGGCTTTCCTCTCATTCACAGTCTGAATGCACCCCTATTGCCCGCATGTTCTGACACAAGCTCATCTAGCCAATCGAAAGGAGCGCAGTGAAAGCTTCGGTATCCCTCAGGGGCAGGTAACTCCAGTGTACCGTTCGTTTTAAATAAACGCCGCTAAACGCTATTTAAAAACGAGGATGTGATTGGATAGCTTACGACTGGGTCTGTCTGGGGTAAACTGGTTACAGAAACACGCGATAGAGGTGGGTGCATTCAGACCGAGACGGAGAGGAAATCCCGAATGGTTCGAGTCCCGATTGAGACAATATTTGTGATATTCTATTCCTCGGAGCACGGTTGATTTTAATCAGACTGGGGAATCACATAAGCCACACTCTACATCATAGTTGATGATGAAGCCTGATGAGCTACAGAGCCAATGGCTCTATTTTAACTTTTGTTGGTTTGAATTATAAAATATGTTTGGTATGTTGGTTAGGCTGCTTTTGAAGATGTGCCTTTTGGGGTTTTCAACTTCTTCAGATGTTTATCTTTTGCTGGTTTCCATGGAAACATATCTTTATTAGGAACAGGTGGGATATGTCATCAATGTTGACTGTTGACTGTTGTTTGCATTACAAGTCAAAAGTTAAAATAGCAGTTTCAAGAAAGTTGGTTTTCATAAATGTGATATTTTAAGTATCAATGCAAAATACAATGCTCACCATGACAGAATAGGGGTGAAAAGTTTTTTAAGAAAAAACTTTTTTGTGGAAAATAGCTTTCAAGTATTTTTACATTTTTATCACTCTTGATAAAAACATTGTTTTAAAAACCTTTCATGTTTTACAGTTTTCACAGAGTTTATTTTTATTTTCTCTTGCCATTTTCAATAATATTACTATTTTTCTATCGGGTCAGTAAATGGTCCATAACGAATAAAATCAGTACTTAGTTCGAGGAAATAATTCTATAATTGATATTGGTATAATTCATATTTTATCCTTTACACATAGTATTCAAAGATTTATTGTGAAATCTTTTTGATTTAGAAGATTGTGATACATTTTCAATTCTTTAAACTTTAAAGGACAATCATGTATTTGATGATTTTACATTTGTAATTATATATATATATATATATATATTATATTTGAAGGAAATACAAAAATATAATTTTATAGAGTTATGCAGTGGTGATGATTGATTTGATTGTAATGCAGTTTTTGCTTTTTTGCTTAACAAACATTTTGCATATATGAATAAAGAAAAATATTTTATATGTGATATGATGTTTGTCTGCAATATTATAATTATTTATGGTAATTGTTGACGTTGTAGAGTATTTTGCTTTAAATAAAATATCAGTTACTGGCAAAAATGTTTTGTCTTTTTTCTTTTTAGTGTCAGTATTACCATTTTGAAATCATAGAGAATCATTGCATGTAACCTAAATGGCTTTCTACGAAAGCCTACAAGGGCCAAATTCAATGATAACATTTTAAAAAAAAAGTTGAAATAACAAGTTATAAAGTTGAAATAACAAGTAATAAAGTTGAAATAACAAGTTATAAAGTTGAAATAACCACTTTTAAAGTTGAAATAACAAGTTATAAAGTTGAAATAACTTTTAAAAAGTTGAAATAACAAGTTATAAAGTTGAAATAGGTCATAAAGTTGAAATAACAACTTTTAAAAAGTTGAAATAACAAGTTATAAAGTTGTAATAACAAGTTATAAAGTTGAAATAACCACTTTTAAAGGTGAATTAACAACTTTTGAAGTTGAAATAACAAGTTATAAAGTTGAAATAACAAGTTATAAAGTTGAAATAACAAGTAATAAAGTTGAAATAACAAGTAATAAAGTTGAAATAACAAGTTATATAGTTGAAATAACAAGTTATAAAGTTGAAATAATTGAAACATTTGACAAAGGAATAATCTTATTAAAGTACAGGTTAAAGGGGCTGTAGCACGTTTTTAGGGGGAATATAAGGTGATGTCAGGAAAATGAAAATAAATGTTTCCAATCTAAAGACAATGTATCTAAACTAAATGAAGCAAAAATGAATCAAAAAAATAATATCAAGTTAAGTGATGCGATTCATTTTCTTACATAAAATGAATTAAAGGTGTTCACACAAAAATGGCTGCCAATGGATTTTATGGGAATCTTAATAATTTGTTCTCTGACTATGGATAATTGGTTTGTGTTATGAAATTTTTGACACTATCAAAGTAATACATTTAGCATTAACATACAATTATCAGTGAAAAATTGAAAATATAAAATTGTCAAAAAACGTGCTACTGCCCCTTTAAGTAGTTATAATTACAACTTTAAAAGTTGTTATTTCAACTTTAAAAGTTGTTATTTCAACTTTATTACTTGTTATTTCAACATAATAACTTGTTATTTCAACTTTATAACTTGTTATTTCAACTTTATTACTTGTTATTTCAACTTTAAAAGTTGTTATTTCAACTTTATAACTTGTTATTTCAACTTTATTACTTGTTATTTCAACTTTATAACTTGTTATTTCAACTTTATAACTTGTTATTTCAACTTTATAACTTGTTATTTCAACTTTTTTTTTTAAATGTTATCACTGAATTTGGCCCTTGTAGGCTTTCGTAATTTCATTTATTACTGCTTCATTTATTTTAAATACATTCATTGTCTTTCAATTTGAACAATTTATTTTCATTTTCCTGAGATCATCTTATTTATTATACTCCCC
Source organism: Steromphala cineraria (assembly GCA_916613615.1). NCBI lineage: Eukaryota > Metazoa > Mollusca > Gastropoda > Trochida > Trochidae > Steromphala > Steromphala cineraria. The sequence continues at coordinate 23,008,850 of OU744737.1, read as the reverse complement.
CCTTTAAAACTACAAAACAATGGCCAAAAAGTAAAACAAATTGCAAATAGTCTTGAAAACATCAAAATTGTTTTTTTGACAGGCATAACTTTAAGACACCAAAGAACAACATCAACGATATAAAATCTCCAGGAGAGAGAGAGGAAACTGCGGATTGATCTTTGTCCACCGTTAGGGGGCATGCGGATCCGAAATTTAGCACGATCGCTCCCTTCGAGCCGTAACTTCGGATCGTAAGCGCGGTTAAGCGCAGAGCCGTGCGAAGGGAACCATAGCGGTGGGATATTTCAACATACGAGGTGAAAGAAAATATGGACATTCTTAATCCGAATGTAACATTCGTTCCAAATGTTGGTTCAAACTAAGATCATCTTCAATTTGGAGGATAATTACGTACGGGTCTGTCTACCCACTATCCAGTATTGAGACGAAAGATGTGCGTTAAAAAGTCAAGATGATAGCTTCAAAGGGTTTTTCTGATTACCGTGAAATATAGGTTCAGAAGATGTTTCTGATGCCAATCTGATATCAAAAATACTATAATAGTACCCAAAACAACATATTTTCTGTTTTCCACTTAATGAGACGAAAATGATATTTTTCAAAACTCTAGATATTTTCAAAATATAGGTTGCGAAGATTAAGCTGATGTCAATCTCATATGGGAAATACTATAATAGTACCCAAAACAACTCATCTTCTGTTTGGTAGGCTTTAATACGGAAGCGTATTAGTGTCACGGTGAAAATTATTTTTAGAACTATCTCCTACGTAGGAGATAGTATCTCCTACGTAGGACTTAGTATCTCCTACGTAGGACATAGTATCTCCTACGTAGGAGATAGTATCTTCTACGTAGGACTTAGTATTTCCTACGTAGGAGATAGTTTGTCCTACGTACGTAGGACATAGTATCTCCTACGTAGGACTTAGTATCTCCTACGTAGGACTTAGTATCTCCTACGTAGGACATAGTATCTCCTACGTAGGACTTAGTATCTCCTACGTAGGAGATAGTATCTCCTACGTAGGACTTAGTTTTTCCTACGTAGGAGATAGTATCTCCTACGTAGGACATAGTATCTACTACGTAGGACATAGTATCTCCTACGTAGGAGATAATTTGTTTCAGAAATTGATAATTTAAGTGGGGTTTTTTTGTGTTTGCCTGTGTCTTTATTATTTCTTGTTTGTATGTTGATGTTAATATTACATGATGTTCGAAGTTTAAATGTCGAATGAATCATCGTTAACATCTGTATTAAAGTTTGTTGGTCACAAATGGATTATATATCTAACAGTTAACGTTATGTTATATTGTCTAGAGAACATTTGCCTTTATTTTACTCGATCTTGTCATTACAATAAGTTCAATAACTGTGACTTAAGTGTGTTCATTTTAAAACCCAATTTCATAAAGGGATGGATCTAACAAAGAAACATAATAATGTTAAACTGTCCATGTCACGTCTTATTTACCGAGAGGGGGCGTTAAACAATTATTCAATGTAATATTAAATGAATATATGTTGATATTAATATATTATTTTAGTTGGAATTTTGGTAGTGTTTCAAACTTAAGTTTTGTATATATCAGCAAAAGGGAGACCGTTTCAAATGTGATCGAAAACTAAACTAGTTATTCAAGTTCCTTTTTCATAGGACCACTCACTCGTCGAAATAACAATTTTTTTTAAATATGACAATTCAAGCTGTGTCTCAAAGGTTACAGACTCGCTTTTGTCAAGATAACCATTGTCGCCTCAATCTGATCTGATTGATTTAAATGCAGCTAAAGTTATATATATAATCGACAAATATCTCAATCCTTTTCAAAGCAACGCATTAGACAGTATATTACAAAGCAACAGACAACAATATCCTTAAATCTTAGATTATAAGCAAAAGTAACGATTAATTTGTAAACGAAAATCAGTTTGATTGAGTTTTGTGGTTTCTGTTTTCTGTTTTCATATCTTTTTTAATGTGCGGCCCAGCGACTGCCTTATTGTACGCTTCAAATAATAAAAATACAAATGTACCTTTTCTGCACTCCTCATAATTTTTTTTAGAATATTTGAGACATGAATATTAACTTTTTGTGCGTTCTTTCGCTAAGAAAATACTGTTTGATTTCGCTGAATACCGTATGCAACATTAGTCCTACATATAATACCATAAATGATACATTAAATACTACTTCTAGTATTGGAATGCGTATTGTGATTATTATGAAAAAGAACAATATTAAGTAGCAATGTTTACAGCAAGAGGATTCACATAAGTTGACGCAATTCTCTAAGACATCTACACTTTTGCCTTATATTATCTATGAATATTGAGATAAATATACAAGTGATTCAAAGCAGAACAACTCGGTTAAGAATAAAAGATAGATAAGCGCTTCCTTAGATAGAAACATCTTACGGACAATAGCAAATATCTCAATGTGCGGTTCGATATTGTCTAGCCCTGGTTTGTAAACATTTTATTTCATACGGTGAAACTAGGTTTGTCGACCAAGCAATAGGCTTATTTAAAGGCCGCCCTTAAAAACAACAGAAGGTTGTACACATATAAATACTAAAAAATATTTTAATAAACCAAAAAAAAACATCTTACATCTTTATAATCAAAGCAATTTGTATAATTCGTTAAGGCCAAATGTTTTTGGAGAAGCCTAAGGTCAATTTATGCTACAAATACTAAGGAAATATATCACAAATGAGTGATAATAGTTTACAACAAAATCGTTATTTTTGCTTATAAACTAGATTGAATAATTAAGAATATTGTTGTCTGTTAAGTTAAATTTACCCGATTTAGATGTGTGGCGATGATATCTATATGCAATCAGATCGATTCATCCCAGACTGGGGGCATCATTGATGATTTTGACAAATAGCGTGACTGTTAACTTACATCAAAGTAACTTTGAATCACAGTTCTGTTTATCATCTTTTTTACAATTTGGGTAAAGATGTGACTTCCCAACTTCGCCGAGTAAGGGGCCCGATGAGTCAATAACGCTTAGTAACAATATCTAGTTCAGTTTACGATCATATTGACCTAAAGCGTTTGTTCCAAATAGAATTGTCTGTTAATAACAACAAAAATCAATACAACATTATATGGTATAATTTGTTAAATGACCAAATTCAGTAAGAACAAAACTATACATATCCCATTTATGACCATCAAACGTTTAACAAAACTTTCAATAACTTCATTCATTATTCAATATTATGTAATATTAACATCAACATATCAAATAGAAATAATTAATACACCAGGAAATAAACACAAAAACCCTGTAAATTGAGCAATGTCTAATAAGAATTAAGTCCTACGTAGGAGATACTAAGTCCTACGTAGGAGATACTATGTCCTACGTAGGAGATACTATCTCCTACGTAGGAGATACTATGTCCTACGTAGGAGTTACTATGTCCTACGTAGGAGATACTAAGTCCTACGTAGGAGATACTATCTCCTACGTAGGAGATACTAAGTCCTACGTAGGAGATAGTAAGTATTAGGTTATAAAGTCCTACGTAGGAGATACTATCTCCTACGTAGGAGATACTTAGTCCTACGTAGGAGATAATATCTCCCACGTAGGAGATAGTTCTAAAATATTTTTTCACCGTGACACTAATACGCTTCCGTACTTTAATTCTAGTCCTTACCTAATGAGACCTTGTAGGGGTGATGGGTCGACCCATGTATTTAGGTAAAAAATAGAGCCAATGGGCTCAGTAGCTCATCAGACTTTTGATGGAAATAGTTTTTTAAGGGTTTGACCCCTGTGACCCCAATTGGGGTCAAGGGGTAACCAAATGTAAAATTTAGAATCTTAATTGGCCAAAAAGTCTACACACAACTTTTCAGCTCTCTAGACCTTTTGGAACTGGATAAGAAGAATAAAATAGGTTTTTAAAGTTTTGACCCCTGTGACCCTATTTGGGGTCATGGGGTCACGAAATCTACAATTTAGAATCCCCATTGGTCAAGGAGTCTACACACAACTTTTCAGCTCTCTAGACTTTTTGTAACTGGAGAAGAAGATGAAAATAGGTTTTTAAAGTTTTGACCCCTGTGACCCCATTTGGGGTCATGGGGTCACAAAATCTACATATTAGAATCCCCATTGGCCAAGGAGTCTGCACACCAAATTGCAGCTCTCTAGAGTCTTTGGTTCTGGAGAAGAAGTCGAAAATGTGAAAAGTTTTCGGACGGACAGACGGACGGACGCCTTGCCATGCCATAAGCCCATCGGGTCTTTCAGACCTGATGAGCTAAAAATCGTATCTTTGAAATCTGTTTTTTATTGATAATATGCTCAATAGATTATAGTGTCTATTTAAACACGTTTTTCTGTATGTAATGACATTTTAATTGTTATGTGTTCTTTATGAAAGTGGACTGTACCGTTGTTTTGCAAGTGAGTGGAACCGGTTTGCACCGGTTTGACCTAAACACATTGCTTTTGCGCAAGTCAAAATAGTTCCACCTTTTTTTACTAATTAGTCATGTTAGAATGGTGATAAATCCATTCTGTTTTTTATTTTGGGGTTGTACGCAAGTTCGGTTTGAAATTATATTTAGGGGAAAAGAATGCACGACATAGGCCTACAACCCCAAAATAATAAACAGAATGGATTTATCCCCTAATTTTCCAGTATGGAAGACTTTAATTGTAACCCTCACTTAACCCTAACCCTATCCACTAATGAGACGAAAATTATGTTTTTACAAAACTCCAGATATTTTCACAGATTTTAGAAAATAATCATACATAAGTTGATGAAAAATGAACAAACGGTGAACTTAACCAATTTTGTCTTGATGAAGTTAATGTTTATTTTTCGTTTACAGAACGTTACTTCATTTAGTAGTGTTGCTGGGTAGAAACGTGACTTTACGCCACATTAACTTAAAGGGACAGTAGCACTTTTTAGGGGGAATATCAGGTGATGTCAGGAAAATGACAATTAATCGCTCGAATTGAAAGACAATGTATTTAAACTAAATTGAGTAGTAATAATTTAAAAATACATACTGAAAAAAGTTAAGCACCCCCACGTTTTTTCAGAAACAAAATAAAAAAGAAGGCGATGTGAATGTAGAAATAATCGTTTGGTATGATAGAACCATAATTTAGTAGTTAATGGAAGACAGTTTCATCCGGATAACGTTTCGCATCTTTTGGATATTTGCATTCATAAAATTGTTGCAGTTTTATGTCAAAAAACAAGTTACATTAGTCTGATAAAAGAAAGTTGTTATTGGTAGTTCAATTCTTCCGAGCCCTTAGGTCAAACTTTAGTATAAAAATTTAAGTCAAAAGTCACTATTTAGACCTCTAATAACCTTCAAAGTCGCAAAATCTAAAAAAAACTAAATTCAAGGAAAATGATGTAATAACAAAAGATTGTCAGTGTCAACTGTAATGACCCCTAGAAATCAATGAGAAGTGTTTCATTAACAGATTGAACTCAAAAGAAATCAAAGATTATTCCAAAATCGTATTATTCCAGCCATTTCGTCAATTATTGACAATAACTGTTGAAAAAAGGGATGCCATTTCAACGACCAGTTACTTCCTGATTTTGTAAGATAAGAGATGATTTGATGTGTGGAAGTCAAGTTGGTATCACAAACGTTATTTTTGATGTCTGAAACCCATTTTCTATTGCCCAGTTTTGGCACTACAGCCACATTTATTTGGGTGAAATTTCAGTACCATTACAAATTCAATTGTAATTTCATAAATTGTCTACATGGACGATCTTTCTTTGAAGAAATTATTACAAATGAACATTTTTATGTAAAAGAGTTATAAATTTAATCACGGTACAGTAACTTTGCCATAGCACCATTTTTTGTTTTCGAATTAAGGGGGTGTTTAACCTTTTTCCGTATGTATTTAATGTAAAGTTTAGTCATGTGATTACTTTATCTTACACAAAATGAATTAAAGGTGTTCACACAAAATGGCCGCCAATGGATTTTGTGAATCTTCATACTTTGTCCTCTGACTATGGATGGTTGGTTTGTGTTATGAGATTAATGACACCATCAAAATAATACATTTAGCATTGACGAACAATTATCAGTGAAAATTAAAAAAAATATAATTATCAAAAAACGTGTTACTGCCCCTTTAAAGTTGAATAAACAATAATGTATACTTTTGTTCGTCTCTTATAGAAGTAATGCGGCTTGTATTACTTAGAGGAAACCAGGCGGAAGCCTTCACATTTGGAAATAATACACGGCGACCATTGGGACAGTAACATTTCCTGGTCCCATCAGCTTCTATATTGTGAAAATCACGCTTCGTTGTATATTCTTACATCTTCAAGTAGAGCACGATTGTAGCATGAACACCCTTCCGAAAAATTGAGCTCCCTCGATTTGAAACTAACTTTTGAAATTGCCTTCCACCAAAAATAATTAAATGGGCAATGTCAACTCCCCCCCCCCCCCGTAACATAGATACAAGTAACTATGTCATTGACTTCTTGAGAAGAAGGCGGTAATGAGAAGAGATTAAAAGTAGGATACAACAATTTGTAGAAGAAAACTAAACAGTATTTTATTACTTTGACAGAAATGACTATTTACAAAACAGGTGGATGACATGTGATATATATACAAACATAAATTGATGAACAATTAATGATACGTAAATGTTACAATGCAATAGGACAATGTATAACTAGTATCGCTGCAAATGGGCAATCAGGGTTCAACTATATAACGCTTTGTTTACTTATGATAATGGACTTTGATGGACCGAAGCCTAGTAAAAGCGCCTGTGTTTTAGCGCCAAAAAGCAAAACTGGTTATAAAAAAATATGTGTGTGTGCGCGCGTGTGTGTGTGTGAGGCGATACAATACGATAATAATAAAGGGAAAAGTATTAATCATTTTTATTCAATGGAAAGATATCATATGTTTTATTCACATTAGATCAAATATTCCAAATCGAAACTCTCAAAAAACGCCTTTTCTGTTATGTTCCCGCGTTGTGAATCCATCAAACATCCATTCTATTTCTATCTCGTTGAAATCAATTCGAACCTCATAGTGACGTATCATACGACGGCCGACGATGTTTCTCATATCAGGACATGATCATACGCACATACGGGTTGTCGTCAGACCTCGTGGATAGCTAGGACACCAGTAAAGGCACAACTGAACCCACAAGATATAAGTTGCACCAATCCAATTAACGAATAATTTCGCTTTGCTTGCACTAGCTACTGCCATGGGGCTTGATATAGCCCAATAACAAAACATTGAATAGCTATTTATCTGAAGAGATCGTGATACTCAAATTACGAATTGGCGGCAAGGTTCAATTAGACAGTGAAATATTAATTGTGGTGGAGGTTTGTAAAGGGAAATTTTAAATCTTTACTCATCCGAACAGGGTGGTTATATCTGACGGTTCCATGCAGAGGCTTTGGTAGGATAATTCTGGATCATTGCTATCCACACTGTTATCCGAAAACACAGAGAATCGCCAGACAGAAAGGTCCAAGGAATGTTCTTTGAAATAACAAGATACCCATCAAGGGGTCAAGGTCAACACGAGATGATATGGCTTCACATTGGCGTTTCATAAATTTCTTCTGAAAAAAGAACGTGAACACATAAAGGATGAGTAATAACATTTAGATGGATGAAAAGCGACATTATCGCGCTCACAAGCATAGAGGAAGTTTTAAGTCTTTTCTTAAATTTCAGTAATGTATGCACGGGTTTGAATGTTATCTGTTGCACGAACCGCACGTGCAAATCATGAAGTACATGCAAATCGCGTGCTATCTTTTACCATTTGCAATGGAAGCAGAATGTGATTATCACATGGACCGGTAGGTTTGTTTGTTGTATATTACCCGAGAAGAACGTGCAGCCCGTGAAAACCATGAAACACGTGCAAGTTCGTGCCATCTTGGAACCGAAACAAAGCATGCAACGCAAGGTTTTCGGTTGTCTTATCAGTACCGCATGCAAGGGCGGATCCACTCAGGGGGTCCACGACCCGTTATACATGGATTTGAAAGGGGGCGGGTGTTGAAAGGGGGGGGTGGTCAGGACATTCCACAACTAATTTTTGTGCCATTAATACTTTTGATGATAACAAATCAAAATTATTATTATGAATAAAAAACAAACATGACTTATCAAATACAGTGCTTTAAACGAAAGTTGATGTTTTATAAACCTTTCGAGAGAGTAAAGATTCGCCTGACACAAATAAGATGTTTATTTAGGCACGCGAACTAGTACCTGTGCATACACCGATAAACTTAATTCAACTTCAGCTTATTACAGACCCGGTGTACGCTGGACACGTGACCGGCGTATATATACGCCTCTTAAACGAATCAAGCATAGCCTATGACGACGAGACATATGAAAGGAAACACGTGACTCTCGACCTCTTGTAATTATACAAAGGATAAAGGTCATCCCGTGTATGAGGGTAAGAAGAAAGAAGATGAATCATGAATTTAAAGTAAAACGTGACACAAACGTTGTTGTCTCATTCAATATAGAACAAACCCGGAAGAATGCTTCTGAACTGAAGGGGGCTTGTTTAAACTCCTTGCCATCTGGGTATGTGAGTCATTTTCAATATAAATATTGTCGGATACGTCATTTTCAGAGTATTTTATGTCATATTTCAAAACAATTGTGAAAGTGAGTTAAATATGTGAATTTATATTTTTGTCATTGAATTTTAGGGTTAAATAAACAAATATTTTCATGAATAAATGTAAAGAAAAGTTTAGATATGCTGAACATTTTTACTGTGCGTCACTTTTATGAATTCAACAAGATGGGGCAAATCAGCAAAGTTAGGAAATGCTAGCTTATATTTTGATCATGTAAAAATCGTTGTTTGCATATGCCTTTTGTTACTTTAGTAACCGTCCCTTGGATTTGCGAATGTGAGTTAAACCAAAAGGTACTATACTACGTTCAGATTCGTGTATTCAGTATTTCAGGCCTAAAGGTACGAACTAAGTGGAACATGCAATTCAAATAAATTTAAATCAACAGGTTTTATATTAGGTCATGACAAACTATAAAATCAGTTGATCTAAGTTTATTTAGATTGTGGTACATGTGGCGCTGACATTTCTTAAAATGAATAAATGTTTTAGAATACATTGCAAGAGATTATATAACATCTGTATTTTTAGAATTTTATTTAGAATTGAACAATATCTGTGTATCTCTGACAGGTAATGTTACGAATGATAAATATCTGCTTCTTAAATGAGAATACATTGTACATACAAATGATACATGAAATTCATCTTTAATTTTGCCTGCGTTACCATTTCTGAAAACACTTACATTATCGTCAATTGAAACTTCATTTGTTTTTCGTAAGGAATTCATTCTAGAATATCAACAAGGGAAGATGGGTAATATGCCTGATATGTGTCATAAGTGTGTGATATGTTCATTTGAGGATGTGATTTGAGGTAACAGGTACATTTATCGATTATCATCCTTGACGAAGGAAAATATGCTCCTAGAAGCCGCCGCTCAATATGAAAGTGGCTGGGTTTTTTTTAGCGTAATTAGAAGGATTTCATAAAAAATATTTAGAATATCTGTCAATTCTTGACAAATGCCATGTTTATCTCATCTCTTGGGGTAGAAAAGTCAAATATAAACACGCGTGCATGTGTCACTGATGAAAATATAAATTTTCTAACTCACTCTTCGATATAAACATAGTATCAGTCAAGAAAAGACAGATATCCTCTAATTCATTTTGAAGGCCGAAGGCCCAATAAACATATCAATACAAAATACAGTTGCGTACCAAGAGTTTGTGCATGTACCTGTGTATCTTAGTACAAATATCAAGCAATTTGGAATGTCTTTGAGGACTCCTAGCATTGCAAAAACGAAACGGGTCAAACTGGAATTTCACCACAAAAATTGACATTCATTTTCTCCCTTTCATTCCTCTAATTCGTTAGAGGTGTGTGAGTTGAGGAGAAAAGCTCAATACACTGTCTCATGCTCGCCATCATGCTGTTAGGTGTTGGCGTAAACTTGTTTGTCATAATTGTTTCCGTCATCATGCACCAAGGAGGCGTCTGAAAGGTAACACAACAAATATACTAGTGTCCAAAAGAAACGCTACCAACAAATCACAAGATAATTCAATCCATGGGCGACTTTAATGACATAAACATGGTAACATTATTTCTCCAAAAGCCAATTTTTTTTGAAACCTTCTCTTTTTATGTTTGCGAGAAACACGCCTTTAAACAGCGCGTCGATTTGGAATCTCCTTAAGTAGGCCAAATCGCAGAAGAAAAACGAACATTTGTTTCGTTTAAAACGTCCTACAGCAAGCACGCGTCAACAAATTAATGTCAAATAAGGTGCATCGTGTAGGAGACATCGTTTTCTAACATACTTTCCATAGTTAATTAATTTTAATATTAAAAACATTCTGTAATTTTGAAATTGCGATTTATGCACCCCATATGTATTTGAACAGCCACAAAATCAAAAGTATCTAAAGAATGAAATTGTTTATTGTTCTTCATAAGACATAATTATGCTTTTCTGCACTGTCAAAAGACAATTCTATACGGTAAAATAATTTTGATATTGATGGTGTAGGAAACATTGTAGCGTTTCTTTTGGACAGTAGATTAGTTTGGGACCAGCAAAACAGAATGTGCAGAACATGTGTGAACCACTTTCAAAGTTACTGTATCTCTGTTATTGCGCGATCTATGTGTCCTGTATCTCTGTTATCGCGCGATCTATGTGTCCCACATCTTAATAAAATTTTATGCAATTTTGAAATATGTTATTTGATAAACTGATGTAATTTTTATTTCAGTAAGGTAAATGGATTTGCGAAATTTAACCGAACTCTTTTTATGTTTTTTTGGGGCATATTTAAGTGACAAATATTTCATGACATCCCTATTTCGAGAACAATTCTACACTGCCTTTGATAAACCGTGAAATAATACTAAAATTGATACTTCCAAATCTTCTATTACATGCACATTTAGAAGCACTTTATAAAAATATATCTATATAGCTTCACTACGTGAGCGTATAGATCTCACAAGGCTCTGTTAATCGAGCTCTCGGACTGACCTGTTACGTCATTCAAATCCAGCCGATCAGCGAGTACGCTCCGAAAGTTTTGGTGCTGGCTTATGGGACGAACTCGTCGATTGGCTCGGTTAAATGACGTCACAGACCAATTTGACGGCGCGATCAACCTGGTGAGATCTATTAGCTAACGTATTGAAGCAATATAGATCTTAATTTATTGACATTGATTTTGAAGAAAGAAATTCAGTACCTGATTTTTGTGATGTGAGATTCATGTAAACTTTCTCTTGACTATGTGCTGGCTGTGGATCTGTTGGAAAACAATTCAAATTCTCAAATGTGTATAAGATATAAGTCTCTCGTTACCTAACCGGTGGTTTCTGTAAATTTACAATAACTGATTTTTTGTTATAATTGTCCCTGTACAGAAAGTTAAGACTCAAACAAACATCATCTCTCTCTTTCTCTCTCCCTCTGCATGTATTTTAAGGAAAATACTTAACAAGTCGAAATAATTTGGAAACGGTTCCTAAAACATACATGGCAAGGAATGTTGGTGACTTCGTCCGTCTGACGTTGATTCTAACCAAACTATCATGAGAAGTTAATATTCTGAAATAGGTTCACGTTTAAAAACCAAATGACACGTCACCCCAGCCATTCAATAATCTCACCCTTCTTATATTTAAACCAGAGAAGAAACATATGACAAGTGACTGTTTTTGGGACAACATGATCAGTTGGATTATATATTGTATTGGGCGGGCTCTTCTTCTCATGTATACGCTTCTCTAGCAGATTATAACTTGGCTTATCTTAAAGAAAAAGATCAACAACATTCTCTCCCAAACGAGTAAGATCAAGCCATAAAATGCTGATCTAACCTCTTCAAAAAGGGCCATATCTCTGGTATCCGGCAAATTCCGTAGGGGATGAAATTGTTTTCACATATCATTTGAAACATTTCAGCCAAACAAAACAGTTCTCGTAATGAGAGAGTGGTTCTTGTCACAAGGCCTTTATAGTGATTCAGTAGGCAAAACGATGACAGACTTATCAACCAACTTTGATTGCATCCAATCAATCTTCTCTCGTTCTAGCCCACAAACTCGGCTTTTTCAAACAGAAGTTGGATCAACTTTCTATGAGTGTACATGTATCTACCTCTGTTTAAGAGTGATCAACCGGGACCCGAATCTAAAAACATGAAAATGGCTCACCTTTCCTTTCCACGTTCTGGTAAATATTTGTCTCAGTTTTCAAATCATCATACGTGGTTGGTCTGTCCCGATTTCCCTCCAGCCCATCATATAGACCTATGGGGTAAATATTGTAGTTATCTTTTCCGAAGCCAATTTGATACATTCCCTTAATTAAAAGTGTTCTACTGTTAATCCTCGATTTTCTTTAATAAAACTTATTAAGTTTGTTAGAATGCCACTGTTCATTTCACATTACATTACGAAAACCATATCTGTACAATGACATCTTCTACCAGTGAGGAGGTTTGTTTTGTTTTGCTTTTAAATTTTCGTTTTCGGTATAATAAAACACTAAATTACTAAACGTATGGTCATTACGTGAAATACGAGACATCTCCCTCGGCTGTTTTACCTGACCTCAGTCGTGTTACTTGTTGGGCAATGTGCAAATACGGCAAACTTTCATGACAAAGACGATTATTTACTTTAACATAACTATCTTGCACGGACAAACAACTAAAGCAAAATGATGAAAAGGCATTTTGGTTATTTTCCTATATCGCATGATCTCGCACAAATCGTTCCCACTGTGAAAGTAAGTTTTGGTGAAATAAAAGAGATCCATTATTACTTGAAGCCAAAGTTGAAGATGTGAATTAGATGGTCAAGGTCGAATTATAGTTAAATGTTCAATGGACAAACCACGTATTATATGACAAAGTTTTGTTGTATTGCGGCATAATTCGTGTACCCAGCTCGGGTATTCCAAGAATTATGAAAAGTCAGATGACACTTCCTCGGGTAAGAATATATGAAAATTGCATCTCTCACAAAGGTAAAAGTTATAAAATAAATGTAGGAACACAAGGTATATGTAATCTATTACAGTTTACCTGGTGTACTGGGCTGTCCGTTAGTGGCTTCATAAACGTTTTGCCTGAAAAAAAAGTCAAAATCTAAAAAAAACTTAACTAATATAATTAATTGATTTATACATTGATTTTTTTCCAAACTTTCAAATAATACTATAATTCCGAATTATTCGAAAGTAAATTTCACTCGTAGTTTAAAACGTTCAAGTTGTATTTTTCTTAATATAAGTTATAATTCATTTCATCATTCTTAGCTGTAATGTATTCGTCCCGCAAGTCCTACGTAACGTAGACTTATGGGACTTAAACAGTACAGCTAGTTTCATTACAGACATCAAGGGTACTCATTGAGTGAACAACGATCTCCGAATTGCCCACAAGACTCCATTGGCGAGTCATCTGGTAATAAGGGCTGCGTTCGTTCTGACCTCCTCGTGTTAAATCTCTCACATGCTTGGAACCACTTATAGCGAACGACATGTATGCTTGGCTGAGTGTCAAAATTTGTTGCCTTGCTTTTAACAACATATTTCCAACATTTGAGTTAATTTGTTTAGCTCGACAGATCCGAAAACTGTAGGAGTGAAGATGACTAAAACAACCATAAAAACTATTAATAGCCCTACGCATTTCGATTTTTGACCCCCCACTAAGAAATCGCAATGAGGATGAGACGACATTTAAAAATAGTCGGAAATGTTCGTTTTCCGAGTTCTGAAGATTGGACATGAATACCAGCAACGCATGCAACGAGGCGTAGTCGCTGATTGACTGAGTCAAAGGAAACTATGACGGCTGAACATTATTACTTAGTCTGGTATCATTTACAAATAGATCAAATTTCAATAAGATTGCATTTCTATGTGCAACATGGTTTTTCGGGCCAGGTGAAGAATAAATGTGATTTATATGATATAATAGCTCCAACTTACCGGCCTGTGCGTGCTTCTGAAAATAAATGATGTAGGAATTATGAATTTGAATACAAATAGTTGATAAATTTGTACTTGTAAAACTCGCCCATTCAGAAATAAACTGATCAAAACCAGCCTTCAATTAATCTGTTATGCCCTTTCACGTACATTACTCATTACGCGTGAACAGTCTAAATAAACATATTTTAGTTCAAAAACATTGTCTTCCAAATTGAACCATTTATTTTCTATTTCCTGACATAACCTTTTATTGCCCCTAAAAAGTTGCTACTGCCCCTTTAAGACATTGAATCATTCCCTTATCTTTAAGCATATCGTGATATGTTTAAGAAACAGCTAATGGACCAGTATTAACTACTTTTGACACCGTTGACACCTACCTCTTGCGGGCTTGATCTTTTTCAGATATAAAAATATGGCGCCGATCACTATGGCAACAAGAACGAGGGCTATCACAAGACCAATAGCAATACCTGTACCGAATGATATGAAATCTGGAAAAAAAAAGACAAACGTTATTTTTTTTCTCCTTTTTCATTTCCAATTTGCTTCTGGTGCTACACTTCAAAAAAGTTTTATACACAGGATTGAACCTTATAGTGGTATATGAAAGAATGTAAAAAAAGAAATAATCTATGATAGATTGAAAATTATCTTAAAATCTTTATTTCATGGTCAATTTCGTTCAAATTTGAAATGTAGGTTTATCTCAACATGTAAGTATGATATACGACTGAGATTACTTACCTTCAGTAGTGATATTGAGCTCATCTGAATATTGACTCTTCCCAAGTGCATTGTGGGAAAAGACTCGAACTGCGTACTGCCGGCCAGGGTAGACATCGGATATCCGGTCGTACACGAATTCATTCCGACCTGTATCGCTTATCTCCCTTGTTTTCTCAATCCAGCCTTGATCTAAACCCTCATAGACGGGTCTGTACTGGAGGATGAAAGACTGTTCCGAGCCTCCATTGAAACTGGATAGCCACCTGACCGCCATTGAGTCCTGGGTCGCGTTGACCTCTTCCAGTAGGGTCACCTGGTACGGGATTGCTGAAACGAAAGGGTCAATTTAAAGTGATCATTTTCCTTTAATCAAGATGTGATCTGTTGGAAAGTCAAGATGTGCTTGTTGGAAGGTCAAGATGTGACTGTTGGAAAGTGATCAGTTTCCTGTAACCAAGATGTGACTGTTGGAAAGTCAAGACGTGACTGTTTGAAAGTCAAGACGTGACTGTTGGAAAGTCAAGATGTGATCTGTTTGAAAGTCAAGACGTGACTGTTGGAAAGTCAAGATGTGATCTGTTGGAAAGTCAAGACGTGACTGTTGGAAAGTCAAGATGTGATCTGTTGGAAAGTCAAGACGTGACTGTTGGAAAGTCAAGATGTGACTGTTGGAAAGTCAAGATGTGATCTGTTGGAAAGTCAAGACGTGACTGTTGGAAAGTCAAGATGTGACTGTTGGAAAGTCAAGATGTGATCTGTTGGAAAGTCAAGATGTGATCTGTTGGAAAGTCAAGACGTGACTGTTGGAAAGTCAAGATGTGACTGTTGGAAAGTCAAGATGTGATCTGTTGGAAAGTCAAGACGTGACTGTTGGAAAGTCAAGATGTGACTGTTGGAAAGTCAAGATGTGCCAATTGGAAAGAGATCATTTTCCTGTAATCAAGATGTTACTGTTGGAAAGTGATCTTTTCCTGTAATCAAGATATGACTGGTGGAAAGAGATCATTTTCCTGTAATCAGGATTTGACTATTTGAAAGTGATCACTTTCCTGTAATAAAGATATGACTGGTGGAAAGTGATCATTTTCCTGTCATCAAGATGTGACAGTTTGAAAGTGATCATTTTCCTGTGATCAAAACATGACTGGTGGAAAGTAAAGCTGTGACTGTTTGAAAGGCAAGATGTGACTGTTGGAAAGTCAAGATGTGACTGTTTGAAAGAGATAATTTTTCTGTAATCAAGATGTTACTGTTGGAAAGTGATCTTTTCCTGTAATCAAGATATGACTGGTGGAAAGTGATCATTTTCCTGTGATCAAAACATGACTGGTGGAAAGTAAGGCTGTGACTGTTTGAAAGTCATCATTTTCCTGTAATCAGGATATGACTGTTGGAAAGTGATCATTTTCCTGTAATCAAGATATGACTGGTGGAAGGTGATCATTTTCCTGTTATCAAGATATGACTGGTGGAAAGTGATCATTTTCCTGGTATCAAGATATGACTGGTGGAAAGTGATAATTTTCCTGTCATCAAGATGTGACAGTTTGAAAGTGATAATTTTCCTGTAATCAAGATGTAACTGGTCTGGTGGAAAGTGATAATTTTCCTGTAATCAAGATATGACTGGTGGAAAGTGATCATTTTCCTGTAATCAAGATATGACTGGTGGAAAGTGATAATTTTCCTGTAATCAAGATATGACTGGTGGAAAGTGATCATTTTCCTGTCATCAAAACATGACTGGTGGAAAGTCAAGCTGTGACTGTTAGAAAGTGATCATTTTCCTGTAATCAAGATATGACTGGTGGAAAGTGATCATTTTCCTGTAATAAAGATATGATTGGTGGAAAGTGATCATTTTCCTATAGCCATGATAAGACTGTTAGAAAGTGATCATTTTCCTGTAATCAAGATGTGACTGTCGGGAAAGTGAGAGTGGTAAGCCTCTCACGACCTGGGTTTGAATCCCGGTGGAGAGACCAAACATTTGTGACCTGGGTCTCATTCTCTGGTGTGGCCCTGGCAAGGCATATCATTCACATTACAGTCAGTCCACCCAGCTGTTAAAAAATGTTCCCTGAAAACAGGATGTATTGACCTACGTGGTCGTGACTAGCGCTAAGTAGCAGCTGTGAAAGTACAATACTCAAGGTAATGATGCAGGTAGCGCTTTGAGCAGTCTAAGGACGTCGAAAGGGTGCCATTAAAATATCCATATTATTATTTCTTAAATAAAAGTACAGAGATTATTTTCATTTAAAGATAAACATTATAAATGATATTTGTTCACTATCATATATATTGAAAATGAGGTGATTGTTTCGATCTTCCTTCATTAGTGTGTCGGCGCATGTACAAATTCGTATTGGCCCAGTTTTTCCTGTATTGTCCCACTTTTTCTGATTTCGCGCAGTGGCCGAATCCATTTGTCTAGGCCGAATACATAGTATCGGCAACAAATGGGATCATCGGATGGGAAGCTGACAAAAACAATACTCACTGTGCGCCCTGAGAAAATAATCAAGAGTTGTCTTCCCCTGACTATTTTCCGCCTCCAGGGTGTATTTGGCGAAGTCGTCTGGTGAAGTGACCGTCACCTTCAAAGTGGACCTTGTTATCGTGTTGGTGATGTCAAGGTGACCAGGCTCATCACTTATCTCCATGGTTACGTTGGTATCGAGGATCTGTTTCGTCCATTTGAAGGTTGCTGGTGGATAAGATATTATGGCGCCTATCAAAGAGGTTGATTCGGTCATGTTCTTGGTGAAATCTGTTTTGACTATAGACGTGGGGTCCTTCCGGGGCGAACCTGAACAAAATAAAACAACATATGTTGTAGGCGAGTGTACCTTACCATCAGATGGCATTAGTTTAGGAAGTCGAGGGGGTATCTGATAGCGGGGCCCCATACCTATAGTCGAATGTAAATCTCTTTGAAATAAAAATGTAATCATTGTACAAAGTTCCGTCGGATAAAAAACATTAGCCATGAGAACGAAACAGTGGTTTGATTTTGTTGAAATCATGTCGAATTTGATCATAAAACGAAAAAGCGTACACAGCGTACACCCAACAATATGGATTTGTATGTCGTTATATTGAAATATTACCACAAATAATTACAGATCTAATGAGCTTCAGTGCTACTCACAAAGAACGATCCTACAAACTATCAATTTTGCATCATTTAAATTTCAACTCAAACAGAGAACAGTCACATTGGTTTTCTTCTGTTTTGGCGTACTAAGCGTTCACTGCATAATGTGTCGATTTGTTGATCCATAATAATGATAAAGCCTATAGTCCATCATACAGGGGTTCGATCCACAGGAACCCGATATCGTAAATAAAATGTAGGTAAAACGTGGGTAAGAAAGATCCTTTCCTATATGTATATAGAGTAAAACGTGGGTAAGAAAGATCCTTTCCTATATGTATATAGAGTATACTCTATATACATATAGGAAAGGATCTTTCTTACCCACGTTTTAAGAAAGATCCTTTCCTATATGTATATAGAGTATACTCTATATACATATAGGAAAGGATCTTTCTTACCCACGTTTTACCTACATTTTATTTACGATATCGGGTTCCTGTGGTTCGATCTCGGAGTGGACAATATAATCAAACATAAAATTTCAAAACTTTGACTTTTTCACTCATATATCGTTTTCATATGTTGAGATAAACCTACATTTCAAATTTGAACGAAATCGGTCAAGAAATAAAGATTTTAGCGTTACTCTCGATCTTTTACATAGAAAACACAGGGGGAGGGGACACTCCAGTCGCTGAAACCTGATCGAAAACAGAAAACATCATCTATTTCAACGTGCGGTGCAATTAATACTGAATTTTATCGCAAAACTTTGCATTGGAATCGTAGATCAATCTTTTCTTTTTCTGAACATCTCGCCCATCCCAAACATTGAAAACCCTTATTTTCTACACACAGGGACTGATATTGTCGACAATAAGACATTCTAGGTTTCATTATTGTTCACTGACAACTACCACATTATACATACGTATGATGTCATCGGCAATACCAGACCCTGTGTTTCATGACGTACAGTTCCAGTCACATACAACAGTCACGTTTAATTATTTCTATATAGAAGTAGAGTACTCTCCTTACATGTGTACGCCCCCGTACTCTCAAAGCGAGTTGACGAGTAATGGACAACAACCTCACCCTTGGGCATTCTAGCAAAGAGAGGCCTTTACCTGCGGGGAGGCCTCGTGCTCTACCATACCCGGGTTTCCCCTAGTGCAAAGGCTTTCTTTGCTAGAAATTCCTCTTTTGAGGTTGTTATCCATTCCTTATTACCCTGACGGAATTGTAATATCGAGTCAGCAAGTTTTGACTCTTCAACACCACAACAAAATAAATGTCTAGTTCCATAATGCAATGCCTCTCTTTCCTACAACACCCTCTGATTAAGGTACTTATCACCCCGACGGATTTTTAAAGGGACAGTCCTATGGGGGTATGTTTTAGAAATGAAGTTCAAGAGGACACATTGATAATTTCTATTCTTTGTCCAAATGTTGAATAGATAAGAACTAAAATTTGACCTTCATCCAAATATTTGAAAATAATCATGTAATTATCATACAGAAGTATAATCAGGATAGTAATCTTGAATTTGGTTTCCACTCAAAAATACCCCGATAGGACAGTTCCTTTAACTCGGGTAAGCCAACCTCACCAAAACAATACCAATTTCATATACGTGATCAAACCTTTTTTTCTACTCACATAAGACAGTCACGTTGAATTTCTTCTCTTTTGGAGAAGTGTACTTGGAGTTCTTCGCACTACACGTGTACTCTCCTGTGCTTTCACAGCGTGTTGGCACGTCGAAGTCGAATGTGTCCCCAGTATGCGACTGACTCTGTCCCGGGCCCTTGATGCTCAGGGTGGGTGTTGGCTCGCTTCTCACCGAGCAGCGGACAGTCAAGTTGCCGTTCTCTGGTACAGTTGCTGATGAGACTACGGGAGCGTCAAAGTCTTAGAAGTGAAAAATTAAAAAGTTACTGACTAAAGACAACTTTGTTAACGCGAAAGCAACCGTCACACCTACAAAATATAAGGTCATACTCACAACAGATGTCACCTCATAATACACAATGTAACCGAAGACAATCACATTACACAACATCACAATCACAATACACAATGTAACAATCACAATACACAATGTTAAACTCACAATACTGCCTGACTCTGAGGGTATGGGTTCGAATCCGCATGGGAAAAAGTAAAAGAATCTGTACTATTCAAGGTGGTGTGATCCCAAATATAACATTGTTATATAGATGAATAGCACTGCACAAAACATATCATTTTATCAACATTTCATGATGCATTTTATATGATATTTTTACACGTATCAGAACACTATTTTATTAACCTTTTAACAATCTTCGTAACAGAGCACGTAAACACACATTACATCCCACTTAGACTTCGTCGTCCATGGCAACCATTCATAAAAGTGTCCTGTTAATTATCGATATCGGGAACTCTTAATGACACTGTAGGATTTATGTTGCACTCAAAAATTTGTATTTTTTGTAAAATAAGTTTAGAAATATCTAAAATAATTTGATAATGATATGTACTTATTATGTTTTCATTGATAAGCTATAGAATGTAGGCTTAACATGTTAATTGAATGAATAAAGTACCTTCTTATTTGAAATCCAAAGGAAACGATTCTCAAGTAGAAACCACTGTAAAAATTCAACTGGCTATGTGGACGCTAATTACGCGTCTTAGACATTCAAAATCAAAAATGAAATGGACAACCTGTGAAACATTGTCTAGGCTCATAATCAAGGATTGCACGAACATTTACTTCCTGCCTTGCGCTCATACACCCTTTATAGTACTACACATTTCATTCATAAATGAAGTGTCCCTGCCTTTATCCGATGAGTGCCATTAACTATGCTATTAACTATTACATACATATAGACAAATGTGCAGTCACCAAATGAATATATTCAGTGGATTCCAGGGGAGTCAAACAACTTAATAACTTTATAACGTGCGTACCACCTAGTGAAAAAATATCATGTAATTAGAATATCTTTGAAGCATCCAATCATTACGAAAACGAAACGGAAAATGTTGAAATTTCACTAAATTCATTTTGAATTAACATATCCGTATGCCATATCTAACAGTTATCCGTAACAATTTTGGCAGGTCATTAAAATGACCAGGGGTCAACATTTCCATGACATTGTTTTCCCTACAAAATCCTTTTAAGTGAGCAACAGCTTCGGGTCTAAGTCATCTTTGTTTCTTTGCATTTAGTTAATGTCATTGTGCTTATTTCATTCTCAGTGAGTTGATATGGAATAGTTTAATCGAAATTTAAGAAAAATCGGAATTTAAAAAATATGACCCCCATCTTGCTATTTAACCATGTCAAATTTGGAAGTTCTTCATCACTGACAAGACGATCCCAAAATATGGTTTGAGAGTGGCTATGTTTCACATGGACAATTGGTGATCCTTTTAAATGCTGCTTGAGTTATTTGATTGACGTCCAAATGAATCAAATTACATGATATTTGTTCTATGATACACTAGCAAGTGAACAAATTAAAGGTACTCAGCTATGTTATATGATCAGCGATCTGGGTTTTATCAGTGAAAAAAACTGTCTATCAGGCAACAGAGACGATATCTTATATTTTCACTTTGACCAGTGATGATATATTAAAACGTCACTGGTCAGGTGCTGGAACTCCTTTTAGCTATGTGAACAAATGGGGAAACTTTCAAGTTTTACAGTCATCTTAATTACATATTTCATTAAAATCATATACACTGACTTCCAAAAGATATTTTGCACCATTTTGTAATGATTCTAAGTGAAGAATGAAAAACGATAGAAATTTAAAACAAAGTACCTCTTATTAATCAATCATTTGTTTAAACAATCAGCGAATCCAAATTAGAGGTGGGAAACCCAGTTTTGCACTTATTTTATCTGAAGTGGGCAGGGGTAAAAAAAATTGGTTGTTCAGACGTTCATTGAAATGATGTTTTCGCAATAGTTTGAAGTACTAAAATGAGCTCCTTTAGTACCAGGTTTGAGCAGCCCGAGTGTTACAACTTCCAAATATGCCACGAGTAACACAAAAGGTCAAACGTTAAATTACGTCTTCTGTCAGCAGGTTCAACTTCACATTTCGTCTGCATCGAAGCTTTTCCATTAATGGGAATGTGTGGACACAAGTCTTACTTGTCATATTGACAAATCTTTGAGTCGTACAAATGGTAACCAGCCTTAAGAGCTCAACAATCGCAATTACATCTTGTTATTGCATGCCAATTCTGACGTTATAACTTCGAATGGAATAGCCATATGTCGATTTTTAGTGACCAATAGCTATCAACTTAGCAGTTGATGAGCTCTGATTAGATCTGTCCAAGTTAATAAAGTACACGAGAACATAACGACATGCCGACCTTTTATGTTTGCTATCTCTGACGTCACTAAGAGACAACGTTGGCGTTGGTCTAACGTCACAGATATCGGCTCTCATGCAGTGAAAAAACAACTGGTTTTCAGGGTTGTCAGTGTATAATAGAATACTTAGTGTAGTTTTCCATATACCAGGTTTATTTCATCTCGTGACATGGGTTAAGTTGATATTTTACTCGATGGAATAAATCTGGTATTTGGAAAACTACATTAAGTATCCTCTATGTATACAATGATTAGTGTTTGACGGTTTCCTCCAGCAATACTCACAATAAACATTGACATTGGCTGTTTTCAGCGTCGTTCCTACCGAGTTTGTAGCACTGCAAATGTATTCTCCATATGCGTCCGCCTTTATAGCCGGTATTGATAACGTTTTGGCTGAAATATTAATGAGGACTGTTTAAACAACAAATGTGACATTTGTTTCACATTTTCCTCAATATATTTAAAATAAAATGACTTTTGTCACTATATGTTAATCTTTTCTGATCTCCTTAATTTGACACCTAAAGGCTGGGCCTTGTTTGTACCTTATATTGTCGATTAAGATAATGTTTTAAAATACAATACTGTTCAAGGCACTGCAAATGTTTTTCAAATTGTCCTAGATAGACACAGGTGTTTGAAAAATATAATGACACTTTTTTAATACCCTTTTTAAAAGGCATGGCCAGTATCACATTGTTATACGTTATTTTTCTCTACTCGTCCATAATAAAATAATAATTTATGCCAAATTTTAGCTTCACCTGTTTTCTTTAAACATTGATCAGAGAGAATGTCAAGGTTCAGTCACATTATTATCGCCCATGGTCAGAGGGAAAAGTTTCAAAATATTGCCTCTACTGGCATACGGACTAGTTTTGGTGATTTCGTTTTACATGGTCTGATGACAACCTAGAAAGACACATGTTCAGGTTGCAACCTGTCAATTTCATAAAAAAAAAGGAAAATATATATGTTATTGTGAGAAATTGCCTGGCGTTAATAATACTTAATATTAAAAAACTGAATCTGATGATCTAATCAATCTCAATAAAATAAGATTTATATTGTTTCGCTAAGTTAGCGTCTAAATCTCACATGGCTCTGTTAATCGAGCCGTCAGACTGACCTATGACGTCATCGAAATTCAGCGAATCAGCGAGATCGCCCCGTAAGTGTCACATGTCAGTCTGACGGCCGAATTAACAGAGCCATGGGAGATTTTTACGCTAACGTTGTGCAGCAATATAGATCTGAGTTTTGAAATTGGATTTTAAGGAGATTTTTTAAGATATGGAGCTGGAGAACTTACTATTTACTGAAACAGTTGAACCTTTTTTCCAGGAGGTGCTTGTTACAGCAGGGACAGCCACGGAATTGCACGTAAGAGACAGATTGTCGCCCTCCTTGACTGAAGAGGTTCCCGCTATGGATACTTCCGGTTTATCTGAAATATGAAAGAAAAGTCCTTCTTAACCAATATTAAATGACGAAGAACGTATTTTCATCAATGGATCTCATTGAAATAATAAACAAAATAAAGGCCATTAGTGAAGACTAACATAAATAATTATTAACATCTAATCTATCCCAAAAAAAGAAATGCTGAACTAAATGATAGAACCGTGAAGCTGTATACGAGAAGATACGGCAGCTGAAAATGTCGACCTACATTGAACCTCAACGACCACCGTCTTTGACAAGGGCCCTGTACTCAAAACAACATTGCACTCGTACGTCCCTTTGTAAGTTTTATCGAGGCTCCCCTTGGGCAGTTTAGCTGTCACGTAATCCCCACCGAACGCCGGCGCTTTCCAGGGGTCAGTTGGGCCGGGGGGGCCTTGTAAAGTATAGGTCAAGATGACCCGGCTGGAGAACTTCCACGTGAATGACGTCACAGTTTCGTTTGTAGCCAAGCCGGATACGGAACAGTTAAGGTGAAGGTCGGTGACGCCTGCAGTAACTTGCGTGTTACTTCCGTCTGTAGAAACAGTTGCAGCGTCAACATCTGGAAAGAAATAGATGATGAAATCTTTCATTTTTTTTATCCAGAATCTTCATTTTTATCCAAATTTATAGGTTATAGACAAAACGTTATATATTTATTGAGGAATATGAATTCTTTCATTTTTTGCCCCGAATTACTATTTTTATCCAAATTTATAGGTTATGTATTTGTAGAAGTAGGTGTTAGCAGAATGAAATTAAATGAAACCTATGTAATAAGGTGGTTATGTGTCCGGGAACGACGACTGCGCAATATACCACGAACTCAACCGTCCTCACATACGGGTACTGCTCAAATGAATTGTCAATTTATTGTAATATTTTGCTTACATGCAAAGCCTTAAACCATAGTGATATAAATAGAAAACATTTCAATAGTTCTTACTTAAATGCAAATATACAAGACAACCTTAAAGCTGCCTTATACAAGCATAGCTCAGGCTAAAATCACTCCTCGATTTAACGTTAAACATAAAACATTATTCATAAAAGACTTACCTTTGATCAGAGCGACCAGGCACAGTATGAAGAAAGTTGATTTCGATGATATGAGTATTTTCTTGAAAATGCGGCTTGTCATAGCTTGTTTCTTTCTGTTCTTTTGGAGAAACCCAGGGTTACTTTTAGGCCTGAATATGAACAATTGTCATTATATCATTCATAAAAGAACAAGATGTGCTTGTTAAACACTGATGGCCCCCGGATATCAATAAAGTGTTAATGTGTATTTTTTTTGCATCAATATTTTGCTGAGACATTTAACCTTTCATTAAACTGGATTTTGCCTTAGATCGAGTCGTTGTCACTGCAGTAAGGTCAAGGTCACGAGGTAAAAAATTATGACTTCATCTGAAAGGTATTATCATGATATATGTGATATATGCACATATGAAATATCAAAGGTTTATCTCTATCCAAACAAAAGAAATGAGCAAGGTTACCATTTTTGTGACAAACAGACTAACAGACAGACGGACTGGGCAAAAATAAGATACCCCCAGAATCTCCGATTTGGGGGCATAAAAACTCTGGTGCTGTACTCAATTTATTGGAGTAAATTTCACATCGTGATCCAAAATCGTTCTACAATTAACATCGATCGTGCTCCGAGGAATAAATGTGTAAAATATTGACTGTAACGGGATTCGAACTCAACGTTTCCTCTACGTCACAGTTAAATGATTTGTCGCATGATTTGATAAAGTTCATCTAGCCAATAGCATGGTCTCAAGTAAAATCTTTCGGTATCAGTATCTAGGGGCGGGTAACTCGAGTGTACCATTCGTCATCAATGTTCGCCGCTAAGCACGGTTTAAACACAATGAGGAACACTATTCAAAATAGTTAAGGAACACTCAAGTAGTAATATCATTTGCGCCAACTTAAAATATCAACAGCTCAGAGAGAAGTTTTGTTTTCAAGTTTTGTTCATACCCACAAGCATAATTATGAGCTACTGATTTTTTAATTTTTAAGACTTTTTGAATTTTGATTAATTTTGGAAATTTGGAATTTTTAATCACATCTTACAAGGAAAATGTCTTCATCAACTTTTCACTACCATTGATATCACTTTCAAAGCGATAAAGTCACCAAAGACAAGACCGCAATGTTTTGAACCTGAGCCATCTGACATCATGTGACTTTAATGTTCGACCCCTGCCTTGTTTCTGACATCATAGCGTCCCTCTAAGAATTTAATTCCAATATGTCAGTAAGATAGTGTTTATTTCATAAATAACATAACTTTTACAATGAGCAGAGATTTTATGTATAGGGACACTATTATACAAGTGTTCCTTATATTCTTTTGAGTAGTATATAAGTATTGCTGGTGACTGGGATTTCATCTGCACTAAACTGCATTACTGCGAAGAGCATCTGGTTGTGGAGGTTTAAAGGGGTAGTAGCACGTTTTAAGGGGAACATAAGGTGATCTAAGGAAAATGAACTTTAATGTCCTCTGACTATGGATGATTGGATTGTTTAATGAGATTTTTGACACTGTCAAAATAATACATTTAGCATTAACTTACAATTATCAGTCAGAATTATGAAATATAAAATTATCAAAAAGCGTGCTAATGCCCCCTTAACTCTCTCATGTTCCATTTCAGGTAGCGTCAATATTTTGGAACTTTTAACCCGGAACATTGTCGTTTTGAATCAGACTAGAACTTGATAGTCAAATTACAATTTTTGCGAAGATAATGACTCTCCCATGCAAGCCTTCACTCACGCTTGTTTCCATCACTAAGGTATTAAAGTCTTACAACATTTCCATTTTTTAATGCTTGGTCTTTAGGCTTCTGCGACTAAAACTGATAGTTAAAACAAGAAAAGCCTTTTAAAAGGCAAGCTTTGGGGAACCCGGTTATGTATCACTCTATAGAGGCAGGGAATTTAGGTTAGGGAGGACGGGGACGGGGACTTTTACTTGAATAAATTGTTCCAATCAGAGACGCATGTTCTTTGCTCTTTGTTTTGATAGTTATCAGTACACTTTGTACATAGTAAAACATCTCGTTCGTTCCGCTTAAATTCCAACAATGATAGATACGTCTCCTTTCTCAATTATGACATAAATTTATAAACATTAATACGGTATTTCAAATTTATGTTGGTTTAAAAGATAGCTGACGGTGAGTTTAATACAGTGATTAATTAGAAGATAAATAGTAGCGCTAGTAAACTATCCGGGATCCGTTGTTTTCCAATAACCGCAAATTGACATGTTGCAAGAATAATTTTCCTTAATTGAGTGTTGATCGAATTACAGCCGAAACGTGCTGATACATTTAGAAATGATCTCAGCTACAAGTTCATAATTTTCATTTTGTTATAGGATGACATTTAGGGGTATTTTATCATACTTTAGGCCCTATGTCGATACTTTCTTCGAAAGCCACCTTTAATCGTAAATAATCACCCATAACGTTATGTTTTGAAACATGAAATTTGAAAATGGCCTGTTCAGTACCATTTTTTCCGTGAAGCGATTAGATGCATTGAGTGAGCGATCAGTCATTGACATGGCAGAACATTCAGCTCTTGCTTTATAGTAAATGAAGCCGGGAACCGAATTCCTAGTTGATACAAAAAAGGAATGTAGTTTCCGAAAGTGGAGTGCAAAATATACACCGAATAACTACAAAACCGCTCACATGCATATGCAAAATTTATATTTATTAAGGGTGTAAACGCTCATCCATATATTGTTGAAAATAAACAATATATTTTACATCATAACATTATTATAATAATCAGTTTCCAAATTAGACCTTCCAATTATTTCGTACCACCCACATGGGTATAAATTTGCTACAGCTCTGTCCATTTGTCGTTCGAAATACCAGGATATGCTTAAAACAAATATAATTGGCTGGAATTTCTCTTTAAAGTTTCCAAGAGTAATATAGAGAGAAACTTCTGCCATTAGTTTTCAATATCAAATGTTACATAACTTTGGGGTCTCTGGACCCCAAAGCAATAAGTCAATAGATAGTTAGTAGACAGTTAAAAAACTGATAGATTAACTGTAACCTTTGGCCCTCTGACTGCGATTGATCATATCATAGGTTGCTTTTTGAAATATCTTTTTCTCGGCAACTTTGTCTGCAGTTGAGAACTGTTCTACACGCAGTACGTTTCCGGTGCAATGCTACACCCATGGTTCCCGAGTACCAGCCGACACTCGCAGGTTTCACCGCAATACATACTTTCTCCCTGCAATAATTCAAGCAGCCGCGATATAAGTGAATAAATTCAAAATTATAGAAAACTATTGAAAATGTATTGTTCAAATTGACGGATTCGAGATTGTCTATGGGATTCCGTCACCCTATTGTACTGTGATCAGTGTTTAACACAAATGCAAATTTTGTAATTATTTTTTTAACCTGTCTTCACCCAATAAAGTCGAATTTCCTGGTATTCCCCGTATCTTACAAGTTGTTTTCTGTGAATCGCTTGTTCCCGTATCCCTATTAAAGTGGATTCAGGAAGTCACGTGACCTGTCTCGCGTTGATTTAGCTTCCTTCTTATTCTAGTCGGTGTTCTCGTTATTACGTTCTTAGAGAGCAACACCGTGATTTCTATCTCACATTGAAATAAACCCAAGTGACATACACTACTCAAAAGAAATTAAGGAACAATCAAGAAGTAATATTATTTCCACTAACTTAAAATGTCAGCAGCTCAAACAGAAGATAAAATGGAAGTACGAGAAATGATACTCATTTAATCTGATCTAGTATACACTTATCACGATCAATTTTCAAATTTACGTTTTGATAGATAACCCGCGTGTTAAGAAGCAACTAATAATAAGATTTACAGTAATGCCTTGTTTCCCTACAGAAGCATTTATTGTGCATAAATAGTGCGTACTCGTTAAATTATTATATGAATATTTATATAGCGCGCATATCCGTCCACTCGTGGTTGCTCAAGGCGCTTGTTGTTTCCCCACCATTCAGCCACGGACATGAATCCGTGGGATCTTATAAGTGCGCAGTTTTTGTTGGACTACATACTAGGGCTCCAGGGTGACACTTACAGAGTTCTAACAGAGGTGAACTCTAGGTTTTTACACCTTGGCCTGGATGGGATTCGAACCCCGGACATCTGGCCGACTGAGCTATCCCGTACCCCATCCCGTAAATTGAATAACTCTAATTCAAATACCAATGATTTGTTTCGACTATTTATTCAGTGTATGTAAATATATGAAATATATAAAATATCGTTCTCACTCACAGAGTTTTGAACAAATAAAGACGTTTTGAAAAACAAAATGGCGAACCCATCGATGCTGACACCTCGACTGAACTGTCTCTTTCAACGAAGTTAACGATGTTTACAGAGGGGCTACACAATGAGAGGATCGCCGTGTTTTATCAGTTGGAACGCTTTGTAAAGGAATATTTACTTTGAGTAAACATTCCTTTTTGTGTAGTCACAGAACAAACGAATTAATGAGGTTGTACGTCAAAATTATAGATATATGTTCCCAATTATTTCACCCTCATAGGTAGATGTTTTGTTGTTGGATGTGATTTTAACATTATTTTATTTCCAGAAAACATGTTATACACAAAACCTAGAATATACACAGAGGAAAACGGATTGTTTTTTTAAAAAAAACCATATTAAGGTAGAAATATATATTCGAATTACTCGTATTACAATAAATTCAAATTCATATTCAGCTTTGCGTAAATTAATTGGATATAGTTTAAAATATGAAAATTATTGTTGTCCCTACATGAGTAAAACTTCTTAGACACAATATTAACTTATTGTACTCGGCATAAAACAATGCAGTCTCATGTCAGCATTATACTACGACCTATATATATTATTATAGGCTTGTCTACATTCAGACAACCGTTGGCTTATTTGAGGAGTGGATCTTCCGGGTTGAAATTGGCTTTCATTCAAGATACCAAATCATAAAAAAACACTGTATTTGAATGAATTATACATGAACAAATATTTTGTATTATTTAATCTGCACAATTTTTCAAATAATTAACCAAAACACTGATAACTGAGAGAAAACCATTTTTGTCATTTCAAAATTAGTTACTTCAATTCTCACAGTTTATTTATTGTTATTTAAACAAACCTGTCAAACTAGAAATTCAACAACTAATAAAACAACTAGAAGATCAATTTGGATGATCATAGATAATTAAAAGCGAGAATTTTAACGTAAAGATAGACATTAAACATTCAACAATTCATTTTAGCGTTTTTATTTTGAGAAGCAGGTTTCGGCTTAACAAACCACGTAATAATTATTTTTAAAAAAAAAGAGCCATTGACTCTATAGCTCATCAGGCTTCATATTGAATTTTGTTGTAGGGTGTGGCCAATGTGATTTCCCCCTTTGTAGGAGCCACAGTGCATTACCAGCTATTAGAGTCAGTTTCTGAAATTATCTCCCCTTAGCTCGGTAATCGATCGAGTGTGACGAATGACCTGTGTTCCAAGACACTACAGGAGGTTTGACCTCGTTGCGTCATTGAGACTAAGTAAACACACATGGCTATCACTATGTAACAGGTCAAGCTGAGCTACTGATTTCGGTCAGGGAAAGTTTGAATTTAGCCCTGTTCCATGACCGTGGAAAAACAAGGATCCCTTGATACAGTCTAGGTCCTCGCTTAGCAAGTCTAGAGTAATGAGGGTTTTATTCTTCATCCGTGCGAGTAACAGAACATTTAGATTAGAACGTAGAAATAGAAGATGGACAAAAGCTGGACGACAGAATTGAACGCATCTTGTCTGATGGCTTAAAGGTCACTTCTTGAGTTTGTAAGCAAACCTATATCAGTAGTATCATTTACAGGAAAGTCTAATTTTAAAAGGTAACCTACGTGTCCATAAGGAGGTTTGAAGTTGGGAATTATGAGCGTCAATCGGAAAACGTAATGTTGGGAACTTAAAACACTATATTTCTAGTTTTCATGTAATTTGACCTGTGAATTAGCTTCCGAATACCTATGACTTAAATATTTTCACTTAAAACAAGTATTTATCATCTGTCATTTTTGGATGAATATTGGAGAAGTTTTAAGTTTATATAATGAATCGAGGTTTCACGTTCATGTCAAAGCAAAACAATATAAGATGAATATCATGAAGTGACTCTTTGATTACATCTGTCATTGACAGAGATATGCAATTAACTACTCATATCTAATACTATTTAACTCAGCGCCTAATTGACCGTAACATAAATTAAAAAAGCAAGAAAAGATCCTAAAGATATCCACAAAAACTGCATGCTGATGTAAAGATGTAAATTTCGGGATGTAACAAACGCTGTGTTATTCATACTCTACATTTTCTTAGCGGTTGTATATTATTACACAGCCGACTTTTTTATATTTCAATGAACAAAACGTTATGTCAAAAAAGTTAAGTATGTTCTATCACTTAAAGTTATGAAAGAATCGACTATAGTATCACGGAAATAGAAATAAAATGCTATTTGTCGATTATTTGTTTATTCGAAACTAACTGGATATTTGAATTCTTAACATTCATTCACAGTGGTTTTCCCCAACTTTTGTTTCAACATTTTCTATAAAATCCCCCGAAATATATGAATTGACGAAAACAAACGTGTCATTTTCACACCTCGAAATATTGTCTAAGTCGAAATGTATGTTTCTGATGCAAGCTATTATAATACAGTATGCAGATGATGTGAAATCTCAGTTCCGTCCGCTAAAATATATAGTTTAATGTACAATAATCTTATATCTTATGTCCTCTACTATTCCAATCATATATGATTTAAAAATTCATAAAATGATTGAAAAAGAACGTGGCTTTCTTTAAATTTGCAGACATACCAACTACTATTCTTACGAGTCAATTCATAACTCCTGTTATCAATTGCTGAGTTGCTATAGCAACACACGTGCATCTACAAATTCAGGTAAATAGAGCGTTGCAGGTTTATTGTCACACGCATTCAGGCCTACAACACAAACGGCAAAGAAATCTTCAAAACTGAAAATAGTAATAGTGACGTTATCTATAGTAGGTTTCGAAATGTATTGAAAATGTGCTAAATTTGGGCAGTTTTACCTGAACAAAGTCAACTTAAAGTATTTTTTGCAATGACTTCATAAGGCATGCTTGGGAAAAAAATTAGTTATTTGAATATCTGTAAGGATTACTTACATTAGTCGAGGAGTATAAAATATACGCCAAACACCATTTTATTTCTATTTCCGTGAGTACTTAAGCATCATTTGTTGTTACAGTTGTGAAGCATTAATACCAAACTAACATAATTATTCATTAAATAAAAAGGGATATCCAAGGAATTACATGAAAATCCTTGGGATATCTTTTAAGATTTTGAGTTGGCACTGGGTCGACTTCTTATTCTTTTCTCAGATATAACCATTACGCATGGTTAATGACATTTGACACTGATGAACCTCTTGATCCTCAGATTGTCCCTCTTATGGTTGTCATAAAAGCTTTAAAGAAGTTTTTCGTTATATCTATAATGCTGTGTTAATGACTAAATATGTTCACCAGAATAGTATTGTGTATCTTACAACAAAACCATTTGCGGATCAACAGGTGGTGGGGGATTTCCAAATATAGTAAATTACTAAATTTTGAGAGTTGTATTTTACATTCACTTAGTTGTTAATATGCGTTTAACTTCCCAATCCATTCAATAAGATAATTTTCCTGTGTACAGATATTTTGTACCCAGAGTTTTTCAAGGGTTGTAATATTGGTTGTTGGAGCTCACCATCAATACAAACATTTTGTATCCGTCCTTTACAAATTTAAGTAACGAATTAATCTAAATTGCCAATATCAAATCAGTAATGCTGGAGCAACTAAGTTATACAGCTGGGAGCACTTTGGCTAACGAAGGGAATCATTTAAAGCTTATATTACAATGCAAACATAATTAAAGACCTCCCACTGTTACGAATTACCAGATACTCGTGATCAGCGAAGCATGTCACACAATTGCTCAGTTTTTCACTATTTTCAAACGTTGCAGGAACAATGGGTAATTGTGTTAAAGTAATTTTGAATATATTTCTGTAAAGAAGAACCTTTCGTCTCTTTATCGCGAACCTTGAATTTTGAAACACATAAGTAGAAATAGTTCATTTTGCCTGTGAAAGATACCCTGTTCGGCAAAATCTGATCATGATATACATGTTTGTAAGGGCAGAAATGTATTTTGAAATGCAATTTGTAAAAACGATCAGGAACAAACACATATTAATTTAAAATAAAATTAAAAATATCATCGTAAAGAGCATATATTAATCTTTATACTTTGAACCTTGAATTTTGGGTAGTTGCAAGGGTTATTTAGTTACATGAGTCTAAAGACCAGCTCCTACAGTAATCATCTACAAAAGTATTTCTCTATCCGGAAAGATTCTCGCGCATGCGCTCAAGGGGGTGAGTATAATAGCTGGTAATTACCAATCGATGTGATATCAGATACCGGTAATCAATTCAGAAAAGGAAATTGCTCAAACCTTCAGTTCATAATTTAAGGCATAGGATCCAAAGATTCACCAAGCCCCTTCAATAAGGCCATAGGGTCACTGTAAATTATAATCCTCACGAGTAGGAGTCTGTACACAAGATTTAAAGAGACACAGAGTATGTTGATAGGATCACATATGTCAAATTTTGAAATCGATGTTATTTCGTCGGGAACCACTAACTGTTACTGAAAATAACAGGTTAAAGGTCAATCAGTACATTAGAGCAAAAATACGGCCATTCAAAGTCGGGATTTTGATCGAAAACCGGACAATGTTGCTCGAGAGGCGCGCGCAAATTCGCCAAACGTAATTTTGAAACCTTGTCATAAGCAGGTATCACAGGGTCACCAAAGTTACAGTTTATAATCCCCACTAGTCAAAGGGTCCATACACACGATTTCAGCTATCTAATCCTTTTGGTTCTGGAGAAAATGTTTAAAAACGTGTCCATTCAAGAGAGAAATACAAGGTTATATTCAGAACTGTTTCGTTGATGACAAATGGTACGCTAGACCAATCAATATTCATTAAACATTTCTGAAAAAGTATAATCTTATTAGTTACAAGAAGGGACAAATGTCAACATATTATTAATTATTGATACTAATTGTACACCTATAAGTTTGGGTTTTTTATCTAGATAAGCTACATGTATCTGTCTTGATCTAAATGTTTTATCTAGATAAGCTACATGTATCTGTCTTGATCTAAATGTTTTATCTAGATTAGCTACATGTATCTGTCTTGATCTAAATGTTTTATCTAGATTAGCTACATGTACCTGTCTTGATCTAAATGTTTTATCTAGATTAGATACAAGCCATTAAGTACTAGAGGGAAGCAAGGTTATACACAGGTATTATGAGTTTGTTAATGCCATATGGTTCACGTATAGGTATACTCATTTCTGAAATACATACTTTTAAGGGGAAGTAGCACGTTTTCGAGGGGAAGATAAGTTGATGTCAGGAAAATGAAAATAAATGGTTCCAATTGAAAGATAATGTATTTAGACTAAATGAATTAGTAATAAATCAGATAGATTATGTAAAGTTACATTCATTTTTCTTACACAAAGTGAATTAAAGGTGTTCACACAAAAATGGCTGCCAATGAACTTTATGTGAATCTTTAAACTCTGTTCTCTGACTATTGATGACTGGTTTGTGTAGTGATGTTTTTGACACTATCAAAATAATGCATTAGGTATTGCCGTACAATTATATGTGAAAAATTTAAAATATAAAATTTTCAAAAACTTGCTACTGCCCCTGTAATTGATTAGAGCTACTACTGCATATGTTGCGGACATTTTGAATGCTTTGAAAGCGTGAAAAAGGCTTTTTTCTTAAACGATTAGCCTATCGTATTATTATCAATTGTTTATGCCTCATCACAGTAATCGGGAGAAACAGATCTTGTGCTGAAAGAGTAGTTGCTAAGCAACAGTTATGTTTACACATGTGCAAATATGATAAATATATCCCGTCCTGTTTCAACATTCAGACTAATGGGGTAAGGATCAGTTGTAAACCGGAACGTGAATGACACAGTTGTTTGAAGAGCGCCACAGTTAAGGATGGGCAGCGTTCCCCATTTCTGTGTTGGCTTGTCCTTTTCTGCGATACAGAAAAGTGTATTGCAATACGTATTGCAATATATTGGTACTTTCCAAATTGAAGAATTTACATGCTATCTTGTCTAAACAAACATGTATCATTGTTCAGCTATGAGCCGTTTTCAAAAGTGATATTTGTTCAATTACTGCATGTTTATTACTTTGATTACATTATTTTTACAACACATCTTCATACTTAGAGGAGACAT
This sequence comes from Steromphala cineraria, assembly GCA_916613615.1. NCBI lineage: Eukaryota > Metazoa > Mollusca > Gastropoda > Trochida > Trochidae > Steromphala > Steromphala cineraria. The sequence goes on along the minus strand of OU744737.1, from coordinate 22,973,589 downwards.
TTCCGTACAATCATGTTTTATTTGGTTGCGGTTTTTGGCAATTTCAGATGAAAATTGTTCATTTTGATACGTACGATGTTTTCAGAAGTGTGTACCGATTTGTATCATGTATTGAAATATACCGATATATCGACATATACCGCGCATCCTTTGTTACAGTTGTCAGGAGTCATGACTTGCCTCGTTTTGGATATAACGTTTGATGAAATATATATCAACATGAGTCTCGTACAACTCGCATTGCTAATTGACTGCCTTTCAAAATCTCTTCCTTGAATAACCCATTGGTTAAATTTAAATCAAATAACTTGTCGATGCATTTTAACACTTTCCACATACGTTATCTATCATTAATTATTTATTCAAACTCACAAAACTGTCTACAAATAAGGCTAGTAGCTTAGTAAGAAGTATTCGTAATGTTTATAAATGATTGCTTGCTTTTATACAAGCTAAATCAATATGGACCAACAGGTTTTATATTAGGTCAAACTGCATGACAGTATGACCTAATATAAAACCTGTTGATCTATATTTATTTAGATTGGCTTTTATAGACATTGCCTGGCTTGGAAAGTCGCCGAATGAAAAAAACAGAGCAAAAATTTGAGGAATTACGGTAACTGGAAAATTCAACCTTGAATAATAAATTTACATGATGCTTCTCACAACTGAGCGGCGACAAGCGAAGCTATTCAAACAAAGTAGGTCAATACAAGTTAGTGATGCGGCACAAAAGACTTTGCTCTTTAAATGAATTAATGCGCCGTCATTTTCAAATTAAAAAATATCAGATGCGTGTTCTAAAAAAAATTAAAACACTTCTCTTTAATTTTGCTAATGCGCCATTATTTCTCACATGAACATAAGGACCCGTTATTTGACATTACAAACACAGGTCAACATCCACTTATGGTGTCATATCTATGTGTGTTGAATAAATAACAATTAAGTCTTATTTGCTCTTAAGAGGCCATATTGTACAGTAACACGGAGTATAAAGTACATTTTGCCTATAGACATCATGTAGTGCTGTGATATATACAGTTTAGATTCTTGAGAGGCATTTAGAAAGTGGTTTAATCAAGTAAGATATTATAGATAGCATTTTTTGATTGTATACGTCACAATGTTTCATGGCTATTCATTGCAAAATAGCCCAGACCCACACGTTGCAACACATAAGAAGTGTACCATACTGTTTATGTATACTCTTCTTCTATAGAAAGGTAATCAAGTTGTTAATTCAATGTTTAGTTTAGTGATCACAAAATATATCCTTATTGAATTTCTCAATTTAAGCTGGGACGAAACAGGTTTTATCATACAATGAGAGGGAATACTTAGTTCAAATACAGTGAACTGTCAATCAACAACAGGCGATACTTCATAGTCGAGGATATAAAGCTAGGTTATAGGTCACCTTGCTGAGTGAAATGTCAACTTTTACTATGTCAAACTTGACAAACATTGTTAAATATCCTCTCTCCTATTTACAACTCTTATATTTAAAAAGACAAATGACCTTTTATCTATAATACCATTCATCATCTTTTAAACCAAGCAAAGAAATATACAATACTATTCATTTTCATAACTATAACATAATTAAGATAATACGAACCAGCTTACCTCTTAGAAAGGAATTGACAATTGATATCCTTTTCAATATTTACACGAATATTACTGTTATTCAACTACCCATTATCTAAAACGGAATTCAACATCGTACGACGTAATTCAATAAGCTTCGGGTTAAAATCTTTCAAAACAGAACGAAGTTTAAGTGTAATTTTATAAAATATTTAACCTGGTAAGTTTTCCTCTTTAAGTATCACAAAGCAAGTAATAAGCCTTTACCTGATTCATTTGCTTCCTCCAATCTGTCATGAAAATACCAGTAAAATGATAGGTATCCTTGAAGGACTTCGTCCCGTTTGGTCTCCGTATCTACGATAATTTACTTCCGCATTTAGATCACTGCTTAACCCTTAGGTCCCATAGTTGCGGTAAGGAAACATACATACCGCAAATCCTTGAATAATTGCCCGGCAATCATTATTAGTTTCAGAGTTTATATTTGTCATGACCTAATATAAAACCTCTTGATCTAAATTTATTTAGATTGGTTTCGACCCGGCTATTATTCAAGGCAGGCGATTATTCAAGGTAGGCGATTATTCAAGGCAGACGATTATTGTTTTCGAAGCTCTAATATGTGTATGGAATATGAAAAATATTAAACCACAAGCAATGGAATTTCCTAGTTCGTTTCATAAATATGCATATATGCCAGAAATACTTAGAAACATGAGTTTTCATTAACACTGAAATATGAACACGGCGATTATTCAAGGAAGGCGAGTTTTTATTTCAATGAGGCCTTAGATCAAGCGTTTATTTAAGGCAGGCGATTATTCAAGGATTTACGATAGTCTCGTTCCACTGTCCTTTACCGCGAGACCCTTAAAGCGCGGGAGACGACTTGTGAAGACTTGTTTGTTGTCGTTGTAAGAACATTACTCATTCTGGTTCCCTGAGTGTGTTACGCTGCGCTTCATGATACACTCAAGAAACCAGAATGGAACAATTAGACTAAATTTCAGTCTATGAAATGAAAATACATATTAATAGCAGCTTTCTACTATTAAATTTGAAAGGAGCCCACTGAAACTGCAGTGAGCTAGACTTGCTACAATAATATAGACTTGTTTAAAGATATTTTGTTTCAGGGGCTGTTAGACAGACTATGGAACAATATGTACCTTCATCCATGTTTCATTTCTTTTATGCAAAGATAGCCAAATTAACTGACATTTACAGTTAGACCCAAAAACCGAGACGACATTTTGGACTAGCATTAGTATATGGCGTTTTAAAAATATTACCTTGCCTTGGGGGGGGGGGGGGGGGGGGGGGGGGGGGGGGGGAGAAAGTCAAACCTGCTCCGTTGCAAATAAATGTTCAGATTGGAGAAAGCATGTGACATAGCTTGAGCGTCACTCAAACATTATTCTTGAAACTTGAAGGCGAGTTCGTTATTGATCGTGTTTGTTGGCCCCATGGTGTTATATTCTAAAAGAAGGCGATATAATACTGCTTGTTGTCGATATGCTGACGATCGAATCTTATAGTGTATAATGTATAATACAAGCAGAGGTACTTTCTGTTGTGTCATGTATATATTGTTATGTTTCCGTTACAAGCCTGTGTACATGTACGACTTTTGACCAAGTTTTAGGGTCTTGAATGTCGTATTTGTTTTTAAACCGCAATTAAAAGAGTAATGTTAATATTCTATTGATTTAGTTATAGGTCAAGACGTATATACATAAAGAAGGATGGACAGCTCCTTTTCGTCCTATCGTCAAATATAACCCGACCTGAGTGGGGTATAAGTCAGATATACCCACACTTCCTTCGGTGCATCACTCAATACACCTCCTGTTTGATTCATGTTTCTCCGGCTCTGCTACTCTACGCCTCTGAGACCCACGATTCAAACAGGAGGTGTATTGATCGATACATCTCGGGAAGTGTGGGTATATCTATTACATAATCCCTGTGCGGCCCAACGATAAAACGCTCAGTTTAATGTGCAATATTTATCTATGTTATTTTCTCTAGTATGCATATCTTGTCATATCTAAATGCACAAGATAAGAGAGTAACGTACGTGTTTTTTGCTTATATTAGAAACATAAACGCGTGTTACAAACTGCTTTTCTTACGAATTCATTCATGTCATATAATTAATTGCTGTGGCAACTGCAATTTCCAGTGAAAATAGCATTGCAGGTTTATTGTCACATGCTTTTCTGATAGTTACGTAAGTTATAAATGTTTCCAATTGTTTTGCAAATATGCAAATTTTGGGCAATTTACCTGAAAAAAATGCAACATAGATATTATTTTGAGATTGCGTTCATAAGGCCTAGTTGGGGAAAAATGTTTCTATTTCAACATCTGTTAGAAATTTGATATATTTGTCCAGTAATAAAGAAATAAACGCGTATTAAGCACATTTTATTTTCATTTTCAATAGGCATCCGTTGCATGGGAAGCGGCCCGTTTCTCTCATATTTCTAAGGGAGTTAAATCGAATAGAATCGGTAATAAAGAAATTATACCCTCGGAACAGTCTCATATGACTTTTACATAACTCGTGCAAATTTGTGTATAACCGTCGCTCTCGCTCGGGTAATACAAAAATTCACATCCGTTTCGTAAAAGTCATATGACACACTTATTCGGGTAGTAATCTCTATATATACTTCGCGACAATAGTTTATACTCATCATCAAATGATGCTTTGAACTTGTGGTATTGGTGGGTATGGTAAACTTGATTTATGCTTTCTTAAACCTCAACTCCTTACAAAAGTGTCATGCATTTGTCATTAATGGATCCATCATGACAGTTAACTGACAAATGCTCAGGTAAAGTCCATGGACTTTTTTGAAAAGTCCATTTTTTACGCCATTAGGACCCCATTGTAACAAGGACACTTTTTCATTTTTGGGGGTGGATTAAAATGTTCAAGCTTTCTTTAAATCATTGTTACGGCGTTAAGTCCGAGACATGAAGAATAGAGGCACTAGTTCTTAAGATATAAGCGATAGAAAATAGGACATTACACTTTTCACTGAGTCTAAACTTTTGCTTTGAAGTATAAAATGAGCATAACAAACATAACAGCAGTTCGTCTCACTGCCCGTTAAAGGGTTAATGGTTTGTGAGGACAAGTGTTATCCGTTGAGGGGAAGACCGCTCTCGTGCTTGAGGCTATAGTTACCATAACATCTCATAAACACTAAAAAAAAAGGCATTTTCTCCATCAAAGCTACATGAAGGATGCATTTACCATAACTCTCATAAACAGTATAAAAACAACCTCCGAAATAGCTTAAAAGGAAGTTGAAAGTTCAGTTTACTACACCAACAGCTGTGATATTCGTATTCACATTACTCCAGGAGAGCTAAAGTACATGTGATAATGGGACAGAATCACATATTTTTAGGTAAAATCGCCAAAATTGAATAAATATTACCAATTGCCAGAAGTTATTTTTTATCAAACGTGGGACCCGTCAAACGAACGTGGCATGTTTGGTTGAGCTAAGCCAAATAATTTCCCTATCCATAAAATAATTAAAAGAGTTTTACACAAAATTTGCAAGCAGTTCTCTTGTTCAGTTCACATAATTTCTTCTTAGTATACGTATGATAGAAAATAGAATGACTAGAAAAATGAGCTGTTTGACCACCCCACCCTCTTCGGATAATAATTTTGGGAAAACACTAACATTTATTTGGGGATATTTGAAGAAATAGTGTGCTACTACACGCCCCTTAAATTGTTTACTTAACGATGACCCCGCTGATCCGGGATGTCGAGCCTATAATTGTTAAGCGGAAGAACGCAGTTATAACTAGTGTAGATAATAGAGAAACACTTGTCAGTTGTCACCGTATCTTTCAATCTTGTTAAAACTAGTTGTAATGTTTACGTCCCATAAAGTCCTACGTTACATCAAAGGGCAATTTTAGCGTTTGCGCATTGGCAATGAAAATAACCAGGTTTCCCTATGTGCAAACGAAGTGAGCAAAGGGTGGCAACGACTTTCTCTCGTCTAGAATCAAAATAATTTTGTGTGTCACAACTTACATTTCCAAAAATTCAATAAAGACATATATGTCTTCAAAATGTTTTGCTCTCTTAGTCAACCCACAGGAAATTTGAATTCACGTAAAGTATATTAAATTGAACATTTTGATAGCTCAACACTGCCTATGAAATCGTTTTTCGGGTCCATTACCCCCACAAGCTTCCGGTAAATTTTGAAGAGTTGTCACAGTTGCTATGACAACGCACGTGCATCCCGTGCAGATTGCTTTGCAGGTTTGTTTAATTTCGCTTTGACATGGGCTACATGCCTTGCCCCCATTTAGATATATTAGTTGGCAAAGTTTAAAATCAAGAAACTCCACACCTCATAACTTTAATCTAAATCCAAACGTTCTAGGACAAAAGGAGTCTAATCGGTTATCGATAACTAAATTCACTGCATAAACGTAATACATTACAGCTAGTTAGAACTAGATTGCGTATCTTTAAAATGTAATTTTCGAATACGTATTCAAAGCATGAGAAATTACGGGAAACTATTGCATGAAATTTACAATGGTTGCAGATATATAGATGTGGCGCTGGAGCATACATATTATGCTATAAGCATACAAGTTTATTAACCAACACAATTTTCAGGGGGAAAAAATCTATTTTCAGAACAGAACATAATTTTATTTCTCATAATTCACGTTAGTGACATAGAGAACAATTTTAAGTTGAATACATTGTACAATAAAATTAAAAAAAGATGTTACAAAGAATATATATACATTATACAGTGATATGATATATACAAGGATATTTAAAGGGGCAGTAGCACGTTTTTATGGGTAATATAAGGTGATGTCAGGAAAATGAAAACAAATGGTTCCAATTGAAAGACAATGTATTTAAACTAAATGAAGCAGTTATAATTTGAACATATAACTTAAAGTTCAGCCATGCGATTCTTTTTTCTTACAAAAATGAATTAAAGGTGTTCACACAAAAATGGCCGCCAATGGATTTTATGTGAATCCTCATACTTTGTCCTCTTACTATGGGTGATCGGCTTGTGTAATGAGATTGTTGACACTGTCAATATTATACATTTAACATTTACTTAAAATTACAAGTGAAATATTTAAAATATAAAATTACCAAAAAACGTGCTACTGCCCCTTTAAGGGTTTGACACGTTTTGGCAATAACTATTTAAAATGTTATGAATAAATTTTGTTGGAATTATAAATAATGTTCACAAACGGAGAGCGCCAATTCATTTAAATTCAACAATAGGTACAAAATTACACTTATGAATTGTTTGGTAAAATAGATATACATTGTTTCTTCAAATAATCATATGACGAATCAGTGCGGGTAAAATAATATTCGTCACGCACAAAAATACAAGATATCAGTTTTATGTCATTTTGCATTCTCTCCGACAGAGGCAGCTCAGTTATATTTTAGCTTGCTCGCACTGAGCTGCCTCTGTTGGGAGAGAATGGCCATTTTGATTAAAATTGTATTTGATTTCAAGACAATAGACATGAAGAACACAGTAAATTTGAATTAAGGGAGATAATATCGAGCTATAAAAATATATGAAGCGTTCTATGAAAAGATAATTTCCGTCCGAAGCCACGAGTGAAATATCAACTTTACCAATGTCACGAGATGAAATCAACCTGGTATTTGGAAAGCTATATTACGTATTCTATTTGTTATATGATTTTTATTGAAACATGTAATCAAAATTACTTTAAAGGTGCAGAGTTGTCCAAATTTGTTCAAATAGCTGAAAGTAGTTTCGGCACCTGACCAGTGACGATATATTATATCGTCACTGGTCACATTGAAAATATAATATATCGTCACTGCTGCCTGATAAACAGTTTATTTCACTGATAAATAGAGGTTATCATGCGAGTGTGTTTTGGGATCGTAAATATCCTGCATTAGGAATAAACATTGTATTTTGCGAGCCTTGGCGAGCTAAATACATAGTGTTTATTCCTAATGCAGGATATTTACGATCCCAAAACACACGAGCATGATAACTTCTTTATCATACAATGTCATTTTAAAATTTAATGTGAAAAAATGCCTGATTTTAATAGTTGAAGTTGTTTTAAGATTCGCGCATTGATATATGCAAATGAATAGAGCAATGACTCTGACGGTGAATTGACAAAATATAATTCCTCCTTATATATGTCTTTTATTGCCGTTTGAGTTATTTTCAGTTATATTTTAGCTTGCTCGCACTGAGCTGCCTCTGTTGGGAGAGAATGGCCATTTTGATTAAAATTGTATTTGATTTCAAGACAATAGACATGAAGAACACAGTAAATTTGAATTAAGGGAGATAATATCGAGCTATAAAAATATATGAAGCGTTCTATTAAAAGATAATTTCCGTCCGAAGCCACGAGTGAAATATCAACTTTACCAATGTCACGAGATGAAATCAACCTGGTATTTGGAAAGCTATATTACGTATTCTATTTGTTATATGATTTTTATTGAAACATGTAATCAAAATTACTTTAAAGGTGCAGAGTTGTCCAAATTTGTTCAAATAGCTGAAAGTAGTTTCGGCACCTGACCAGTGACGATATATTATATCGTCACTGGTCACATTGAAAATATAATATATCGTCACTGCTGCCTGATAAACAGTTTATTTCACTGATAAATAGAGGTTATCATGCGAGTGTGTTTTGGGATCGTAAATATCCTGCATTAGGAATAAACATTGTATTTTGCGAGCCTTGGCGAGCTAAATACATAGTGTTTATTCCTAATGCAGGATATTTACGATCCCAAAACACACGAGCATGATAACTTCTTTATCATACAATGTCATTTTAAAATTTAATGTGAAAAAATGCCTGATTTTAATAGTTGAAGTTGTTTTAAGATTCGCGCATTGATATATGCAAATGAATAGAGCAATGACTCTGACGGTGAATTGACAAAATATAATTCCTCCTTATATATGTCTTTTATTGCCGTTTGAGTTATTTTGTCACGTCTCTAAACATTTTAAATTTTAAAAATCTATAAAATACGATGATTTAAAAAATTAGACACATTTTAAATGGTCTTTGGCGGGATCGAACTGACGTTCTTTAATCCGACGTCATCGAGAGGACGAGTCAATCTCACCAAGGGGCAAGAGTTGCTTCCCTTCGCCTACGTGACAATGGCAGCTTGCGTTGAGACAGCGATTGAACGAACATTGATGGCCGGAGAGCTAAACTAGATGATAGTCTGTGGATATCCGAATCCAAACTAAACAATATTAAAGTAAAGAACACCGAAGATGGGTAAATGACGTGTTTGAAGATGAGACTTGAACTGCTTTTGTACCTGTGAGTAAAATTGTTAGGTCGGTTTCATTCAAATCGTGAGGACAGTGTTTTAGCACTGCTAAGTCATACATATGGCTAAAGACCCATACAGTTTTGTTGTTATTTCTTAGATTAATGTTTATGTAATGTATCATTCATATTGTAATGCCCCTCTCTGTTACTAGAGGCGTTCAAAATGTTAACGCTTGTGACGTCATCGGAATTTTCGAAAGAAGTTCCGACCTTGACCTTTGAAATTTGCATCGGTATCCGTATATGACCCTTAGCAACGCCCAACGGATATCGAAAATATCCGTTGGCTTTATTATGCCGAGAACACTATCCATTGTATGATAAAACCCAGTATTTCATCGCTGATCATATAATAAAGTAGCATCTCCCCCACCACGTCACACCCACCACCCTTCCCCCACTCTCTATCACTGCCATGGATGTGGATACAGTAGCATCTCCCCCACCACGTCACACCCACCACACTTCCCCCACTCACTACCACTACTATGGATGTGGATACAGTAGCATCTCCCCCACCACGTCACACCCACCACACTTCCCCCACTCACTACCACTACTATGGATGTGGATACAGTAGCATCTCCCCCACCACGTCACACCCACCACACTTCCCCCACTCACTAACACTGCTATGGATGTGGATACAGTAGCATCTCCCCCACCACGTCACACCCACCACACTTCCCCCACTCACTCCCACTGCTATGGATGTGGATACAGTAGCATCTCCCCCACCACGTCACACCCACCACACTTCCCCCACTCACTAACACTGCTATGGATGTGGATACAGTAGCATCTCCCCCACCACGTCACACCCACCACACTTCCCCCACTCACTAACACTGCTATGGATGTGGATACAATAGCATCTCCCCCACCACGTCACACCCACCACACTTCCCCCACTCACTACCACTGCTATGGATGTGGATACAGTAGCATCTCCCCCACCACGTCACACGCACCACACTTCCCCTACTCACTACCACTGCTATGGATGTGGATACAGTAGCATCTCCCCCACCACGTCACACGCACCACACTTCCCCTACTCACTCTCACTGCTATGGATGTGGATACAGTAGCATCTCCCCCACCACACGTCCCCCACTCACTACCACTGCTATGGATGTGGATACAGTAGCATCTCCCCCACCACGTCACACGCACCACACTTCCCCTACTCACTCTCACTGCTATGGATGTGGATACAGTAGCATCTCCCCCACCACACGTCCCCTACTCACTACCACTGCTATGGATGTGGATACAGTAGCATCTCCCCCACCACGTCACACGCACCACACTTCCCCTACTCACTCTCACTGCTATGGATGTGGATACAGTAGCATCTCCCCCACCACGTCACACGCACCACACTTCCCCTACTCACTCTCACTGCTATGGATGTGGATACAGTAGCATCTCCCCCACCACACGTCCCCCACTCACTACCACTGCTATGGATGTGGATACAGTAGCATCTCCCCCACCACGTCACACCCACCACACGTCCCCTACTCACTACCACTGCTATGGATGTGGATACAGTAGCATCTCCCCCACCACGTCACACGCACCACACTTCCCCTACTCACTACCACTGCTATGGATGTGGATACAGTAGCATCTCCCCCACCACACGTCCCCCACTCACTACCACTGCTATGGATGTGGATACAGTAGCATCTCCCCCACCACGTCACACCCACCACACTTCCCCTACTCACTCTCACTGCTATGGATGTGGATACAGTAGCATCTCCCCCACCACACGTCCCCTACTCACTACCACTGCTATGGATGTGGATACAGTAGCATCTCCCCCACCACGTCACACGCACCACACTTCCCCTACTCACTCTCACTGCTATGGATGTGGATACAGTAGCATCTCCCCCACCACGTCACACCCACCACACTTCCCCTACTCACTACCACTGCTATGGATGTGGATACAGTAGCATCTCCTCCACCACGTCGCACCCACCACACTTCCCCCACTCACTACCACTGCTATGGATGTGGATACAGTAGCATCTCCCCCACCACGTCACACCCACAACACTTCCCCCACTCACTCCCACTGCTATGGATGTGGATACAATAGCATCTCCCCCACCACGTCACACCCACCACACTTCCCCTACTCACTCTCACTGCTATGGATGTGGATACAGTAGCATCTCCCCCACCACGTCACACCCATCACACTTCCCCCACTCACTAACACTGCTACGAATGTGGATACAATAGCACCTCCCCCACCACGTCACAACCACCACACTTCCCCCACTCACTAACACTGCTATGGATGTGGATACAGTAGCATCTCCCCCACCACGTCACACCCACCACACTTCCCCTACTCACTACCACTGCTATGGATGTGGATACAGTAGCATCTCCCCCACCACGTCACACCCACCAGACTTCCCCCACTCACTACCACTGCTATGGATGTGGATACAGTAGCATCTCCCCCACCACGTCACACCCACCAGACTTCCCCCACTCACTACCACTCCTATGGATGTGGATACAGTAGCATCTCCCCCACCACGTCACACCCACCACACTTCCCCCACTCACTAACACTGCTACGAATGTGGATACAATAGCACCTCCCCCACCACGTCACACCCACCACACGTCCCCCACTCACTCCCACTGCTATAGATGTGGATAAAGTAGCATCTCCCCCACCACGTCACACCCAACACACTTCCCCCACTCACTACCACTGCTATGGATGTGGATACAGCAGAATCTCCCCCACCACGTCACACCCACCACACTTCCCCCACTCAATACCACTCCTATGGATGTGGATACAGTAGTATCTCCCTCACCACACTTCCCCCACTCACTACCACTGCTATGGATGTGGATACAGTAGCATCTCCCCCACCACGTCACACCCACCACACTTCCCCCACTCACTAACACTGCTATGGATGTGGATACAGTAGCATCTCCCCCACCACGTCACACCCACCACACTTCCCCCACTCACTAACACTGCTATGGATGTGGATACAATAGCATCTCCCCCACCACGTCACACCCACCACACTTCCCCCACTCACTAACACTGCTATGAATGTGGATACAGTAGCATCTCCCCCACCACGTCACACCCACCACACTTCCCCCACTCACTCCCACTGCTATGGATGTGGATACAGTAGCATCTCCCCCACCACGTCACACCCACCATACTTCCCCCACTCACTACCACTGCTATGGATGTGGATACAGTAGCATCTCCCCCACCACGTCACACCCACCACACTTCCCCCACTCACTACCACTGCTATGGATGTGGATACAGTAGCATCTCCCCCACCACGTCACACCCACCACACTTCCCCCACTCACTACCACTGCTATGGATGTGGATACAGTAGCATCTCCCCCACCACGTCACACCCACCACACTTCCCCCACTCACTACCACTGCTATGGATGTGGATACAGTAGCATCTCCCCCACCACGTCACACCCACCACACTTCCCCCACTCACTACCACTGCTATGGATGTGGATACAGTAGCATCTCCCCCACCACGTCACACCCACCACACTTCCCCCACTCACTACCACTGCTATGGATGTGGATACAGTAGCATCTCCCCCACCACGTCACACGCACCACACTTCCCCTACTCACTCTCACTGCTATGGATGTGGATACAGTAGCATCTCCCCCACCACGTCACACGCACCACACTTCCCCTACTCACTCTCACTGCTATGGATGTGGATACAGTAGCATCTCCCCCACCACACGTCCCCCACTCACTACCACTGCTATGGATGTGGATACAGTAGCATCTCCCCCACCACGTCACACGCACCACACTTCCCCTACTCACTCTCACTGCTATGGATGTGGATACAGTAGCATCTCCCCCACCACACGTCCCCTACTCACTACCACTGCTATGGATGTGGATACAGTAGCATCTCCCCCACCACGTCACACGCACCACACTTCCCCTACTCACTCTCACTGCTATGGATGTGGATACAGTAGCATCTCCCCCACAACGTCACACCCACCACACTTCCCCTACTCACTACCACTGCTATGGATGTGGATACAGTAGCATCTCCTCCACCACGTCGCACCCACCACACTTCCCCCACTCACTACCACTGCTATGGATGTGGATACAGTAGCATCTCCCCCACCACGTCACACCCACCACACTTCCCCCACTCACTCCCACTGCTATGGATGTGGATACAATAGCATCTCCCCCACCACGTCACACGCACCACACTTACCCCACTCACTAACACTGCTATGGATGTGGATACAGTAGCATCTCCCCCACCACGTCACACCCACCACACTTCCCCTACTCACTCTCACTGCTATGGATGTGGATACAGTAGCATCTCCCCCACCACGTCACACCCACCACACTTCCCTCACTCACTACCACTGCTATGGATGTGGATACAATAGCACCTCCCCCACCACGTCGCATCAACCACACTTTCCCAAATCACTACCACTCCTATGGATATGGATACAGTAGTATCTCCCCCACCACACTTCCCCCACTCACTACCACTGCTATTGATGTGGATACAGTAGCATCTCCCCCACCACGTCACACCCACCACCCTTCCCCCAATCACTACCACTGCTATGGATGTGGATACAGTAGCATCTCCCCCACCACGTCACACCCACCACACTTCCCCCACTCACTATCACTGCTATGGATGTGGATACAGTAGCATCTCCCCCACCACGTCACAACCACCACACTTCCCCAGCTCACTACCACTGCTATGGATGTGGATACAATAGCATCTCCCCCACCACGTCACACCCACCACACTTCCCTCACTCACTACCACTGCTATGGATGTGGATACAGTAGCATCTCCCCCACCACGTCACACCCACCACACTTCCCCCACTGACTACCACTGCTATGGATGTGGATACAGTAGCATCTCCCCCACCACGTCACACCCACCACGCACTATCACTGCTATGGATGTGGATACAGTAGCATCTCCCCCACCACGTCACACCCACCACTCACTACCACTGCTATGGATGTGGATACAGTAGCATCTCCCCCACCACGTCGCACCAACCACACTTCCCCCACTCACTACCACTGCTATGGATGTGGATACAGTAGCATCTCCCCCACCACGTCACACCCACCACACTTCCCCCACTCACTACCACTGCTATGGATGTGGATACAGTAGCATCTCCCCCACCACGTCACACCCAGCACTCACTACCACTGCTATGGATGTGGATACAGTAGCATCTCCCCCACCACGTCACACCAACCACACTTCCCCCACTCACTACCACTGCTATGGATGTGGATACAGTAGCATCTCCCCCACCACGTCACACTCACCACACTTCCCCCACTGACTACCACTGCTATGGATGTGGATACAGTAGCATCTCCCCCACCACGTCACACCCACCACGCACTATCACTGCTATGGATGTGGATACAGTAGCATCTCCCCCACCACGTCACACCCACCACTCACTACCACTGCTATGGATGTGGATACAGTAGCATCTCCCCCACCACGTCACACCAACCACACTTCCCCCACTCACTACCACTGCTATGGATGTGGATACAGTAGCATCTCCCCCACCACGTCACACCCACCACACTTCCCCCACTCACTACCACTGCTATGGATGTGGATACAGTAGCATCTCCCCCACCACGTCACACACACCACACTTCCCTCACTCACTACCACTGCTATGGATGTGGATACAATAGCACCTCCCCCACCACGTCGCACCAACCACACTTTCCCAAATCACTACCACTCCTATGGATGTGGATACAGTAGTATCTCCCCCACCACACTTCCCCCACTCACTATCACTGCTATGGATGTGGATACAGTAGCATCTCCCCCACCACGTCACACCCACCAGACTTCCCCCACTCACTCCCACTGCTATGGATGTGGATACAGTAGCATCTCCCCCACCACGTCACACCAACCACACTTCCCCCACTCACTCCCATTGCTATGGATGTGGATACAGTAGCATCTCCCCCACCACGTCACACCCACCACACTTCCCCCACTCACTCCCACTGCTATGGATGTGAATACAGTAGCATCTCACCCACCACGTCACACCCACCACACTTCCCCCACTCACTACCACTGCTATGGATGTGGATACAGTAGCATCTCCTCCACCACGTCACACCCACCACTCTTCCCCCACTCACTCCCACTGCTATGGATGTGAATACAGTAGCATCTCCCCCACCACGTCACACCCACCACACTTCCCCCACTCACTACCACTGCTATGGATGTGGATACAGTAGCATCTCCCCCACCACGTCACACCCACCACACTTCCCCCACTCACTACCACTGCTATGGATGTGGATACAGTAGTATCTCCCCCACCACACGTCCCCCACTCACTACCACTGCTATGGATGTGGATACAGTAGCATCTCCCCCACCGCGTCACACCCACCACCCTTCCCCCAATCACTACCACTGCTATGGATGTGGATACAGTAGCATCTCCCCCACCACACTTCCCCCACTCACTACCACTGCTATGGATGTGGATACAGTAGCATCTCCCCCACCACGTCACACCCACCACTCACTACCACTGCTATGAATGTGGATACAATAGCACCTCCCCCACCACGTCACACCCACCACACTTCCCCCACTCACTCCCACTGCTATGGATGTGGATACAGTAGCATCTTCCCCACCACGTTACACCCACCACACTTCCCCCACTCACTCCCACTGCTATGGATGTGGATACAGTAGCATCTCCCCCACCACGTTACACCCACCACACTTCCCCCACTCACTACCACTGCTATGGATGTGGATACAGTAGCATCTCCCCCACCACGTTACACCCACCACACTTCCCCCACTCACTCCCACTGCTATGGATGTGGATACAATAGCACCTCCCCCACCACGTCACACCCACCACACTTCCCCCACTCACTCCCACTGCTATGGATGTGGATACAGTAGCATCTCCCCCACCACGTTACACCCACCACACTTCCCCCACTCACTACCACTGCTATGGATGTGGATACAGTAGCATCTCCCCCACCACGTCACACCCACCACCCTTCCCCCAATCACTACCACTGCTATGGATGTGGATACAGTAGCATCTCCCCCACCACACTTCCCCCACTCACTACCACTGCTATGGATGTGGATACAGTAGCATCTCCCCCACCACGTCACACCCACCACTCACTACCACTGCTATGAATGTGGATACAATAGCACCTCCCCCACCACGTCACACCCACCACACTTCCCCCACTCACTCCCACTGCTATGGATGTGGATACAGTAGCACCTCCCCCACAACGTCACACCCACCACACTTCCCCCACTCACTACCACTGCTATGGATGTGGATACAGTAGCATCTCCTCCACCACGTCACACCCACCACTCTTCCCCCACTCACTCCCACTGCTATGGATGTGAATACAGTAGCATCTCCCCCACCACGTCACACCCACCACACTTCCCCCACTCACTACCACTGCTATGGATGTGGATACAGTAGCATCTCCCCCACCACGTCACACCCACCACACTTCCCCCACTCACTACCACTGCTATGGATGTGGATACAGTAGTATCTCCCACACCACACTTCCCCCACTCACTACCACTGCTATGGATGTGGATACAGTAGCATCTCCCCCACCACGTCACACCCACCACCCTTCCCCCAATCACTACCACTGCTATGGATGTGGATACAGTAGCATCTCCCCCACCACACTTCCCCCACTCACTACCACTGCTATTGATGTGGATACAGTAGCATCTCCCCCACCACGTCACACCCACCACACTTCCCCCACTCATTACCACTGCTATGGATGTGGATACAGTAGCATCTCCCCCACCACGTCACACCCACCACACTTCCCCCACTCACTCCCACTGCTATGGATGTGGATACAGGATCATCTCCCCCACCACGTCACACCCACCACACTTCCCCCACTCACTACCACTCCTATGGATGTGGATACAGTAGCATCTCTCCCACCACGTCACACCCACCACACTTCCCCCACTCACTACCACTACTATGGATGTGGATACAGTAGCACCTCCCCCACCGCGTCACACCCACCACACTTCCCCCACTCACTACCACTGCTATGGATGTGGATACAGTAGCATCTCCCCCACCACGTCACACCGACCACACTTCCCCCACTCACTACCACTGCTATTGATGTGGATACAGTAGCATCTCCCCCACCACGTCACACCCACCACACTTCCCCCACTCACTACCACTACTATGGATGTGGATACAGTAGCATCTCCCCCACCACACTTCCCCCACTCACTACCACTGCTATGGATGTGGATACAGTAGCATCTCCCCCACCACGTCACAGCCACCACACTTCCCCCACTCACTACCACTGCTATGGATGTGGATACAGTAGCACCTCCCCCACCACGTCACACCCACCACACTTCCCCCACTCACTACCACTGCTATGGATGTGGATACAGTAGCATCTCCCCAACCACGTCACACCCACCACACTTCCCCCACTCACTCTCACTGCTATGGATGTGGATACAGTAGCACCTCCCCCACCACGTCACACCCACCACACTTCCCCCACTCACTCTCACTGCTATGGATGTGGATACAATAGCATCTCCCCCACCACGTCACACCCACCACACTTCCCCCACTCACTACCACAACTATGGATGTGGATACAGTAGCATCTCCCCCACCACGTCACACCCACCACACTTCCCTCCACAGTTAACCTGAAGTACAAGACCGTCTTGATACCAAAATACTCTTGGGTCGTGGCACTTGTATCCAAACTTCTTCCATTCAAGCTGAAAATTGAACATTTAGAATTGAAACATCGTGAGTCAATGGGTAAAGACATACACCTATGCAATAATCTAGCCATAAGTGACGTTTTAAAAGTTTATTAAAATAATCTTAATCTAAAAAATCTCAAAATATCCTTTTTGTGTGTGTGGAAATGTTGAAAGATGCCGAGCTGGTTCTTTGGTCTCGTTCCGCGTGTGTTAAATGTAGCGCAGGCGGAACGAGACCCGGGAACCAGGTTGGAAAGATGCATGGTCTACGGAAATCACTTATTACTCCTTTTTTTCATTAATCTCATTAGGCTGAATAAATGGTAAACAATTACTAGATTTCTCTCGTGTAAATGTACATATGCCTTGAACCTTTCTAGTTTTATATAAAGTTATCATACTCTCAAATTACAAAAAATTAAATAAACCATACGTGTTTTGCCTCGCCAAGTTAGGCTTTGACTAAAGATCAGTTTGGTTATATTTTTACACTCTGCAAATCCCTATCCAAAACTTATAATACGATATATTTTGAAATTTATAAATAAAGTGGTAAACCTTTTGGCTTAGCTTCATCCCTGTACCCTTCGTATTGCCGCAAAAATAGCCTTTAGCTCCGCAAGATTGGCTATAGCAATCTTCAGATTTCCCAAACGTGCACGCATTCTCTCTCTCGGTCTCACAGAAGCGTGTGTCGCCTCGAACAATAGCCATGGTCTGCAAAAGAATTACAGAATAATTCATGTATTTACCGCATGGTTTGTTTACATTCCGCAAGATCATAATCTGTTGGCAAAAGAAACTCCAGCATCAAATTCTAATCATGTATGTCCTGTCAATCCTGTTTCTTTATGAAGGTGTTGAACTGTTGTTTCTCATCATATCAATGTAATATTTATGCCTTTTATGTCAACTCATGTGTATATGTAACTTTCTATGTCCTATATGACGTGTATATATAAGTGTATCCATTCTTAGTTTACATGTTTATAACTTTCCATTAACAATATCTATTTTGAAAGCTAACTAAACTTAGGTAAGGGCTTTTCTGATTAAAGGGTTACGTTGACAGAGTACAAGTGTATGTTCAACTAATTTTTACAACTTGCTGCGTACTGTACGCAAGATTTTCAATTGTTTTGGTTTCGAAGAAAATTACGGAAGCGTATTAGTGTCACGGTGAAAAAATATTTTAGAACTATCTCCTACGTAGGAGATAGTATCTCCTACGTAGGACTTAGTATCTCCTACGTAGGACATAGTATCTCCTACGTAGGACTTAGTATCTCCTACGTAGGACATAGTATCTCCTACGTAGGACTTAGTATCTCCTACGTAGGAGATAGTATCTCCTACGTAGGACATAGTATCTCCTACGTAGGAGATAGTATCTCCTACGTAGGACTTAGTATCTCCTCCGTAGGACATAGTATCTCCTACGTAGGACTTAGTATCTCCTACGTAGGACATAGTATCTCTTACGTAGGAGATACTATCTCCTACGTAGGACTTAGTATTTCCTACGTAGGACTTAGTATCTCCTACGTAGGACTTAGTAACTCTTACGTAGGACATAGTATCTCCTACGTAGGACTTAATCGTATTAGACATTGCTCAATTTACAGGGTTTTTGTGTTAATTTGCTGGTGTATTAATTATTTCTATTTGATATGTTGATGTTAATATTACATACTATCAACTAATGAATGAAGTTATTGAAAGTTTTGTTAAACGTTTGATGGTCATAAATGGGATATGTATAGTTTTTTTCTTACTGGATTCGGTCATTTAACAAATTATACCATATAATGTTGTATTGTTATGTGTTGTTATTAACAGACAATTAGATTTGGAACAAACGCTTTAGGTCAATATGGTCGTAAACTGAACTAGATATTGTTACTAAGCATTATTGACTCATCGGGCCCCTTACTCGGCGAAGTTACGAAGCCACATCTTTACCCAAATTGTAAAAAAGATGATAAACAGAACTGTGATTCAAAGTTACTTTTATGTAAGTTAACAGTCACGCTATTTGTCAAAATAATCAATGATGCCCCCAATCTGGAATGAATCGATCTGATTGCATATATATATATCATCGCCACACATGTAAATTAGGTAAAGTTAACGTAACAGACAACAATATTCTTAATTCTTCAATCTAGTTTATTAGCAAAAGTAACGATTTTTGTTGTAAACTATTATCACTCATTTGTGATATATTTCCTTAGTATTTGTAGCATAAATTGACCTTGACTTCTCCAACAACATTTGGCCTTAACGAATTATACAAATTGCTTTGATTATAAAGATGTTAGATGGGTTTTTTTTTTGGTTTATTAAAATATATTTGTGTATTTATATGTGTACAACCTTCTGTTGTTTTTAAGGGCAGCCTTTAAATAAGCCTATTGCTTGATCGACAAACCTTATTTCACCGTATGAAATAAAATGTTTCCAAACCAGGGCTAGACAATATCGAACCACCATTGAGATATTTGCTATTGTCCGTAAGATGCGCTTATCTATCTTTTATTCTTAACCGAGTTGTTCTGAATCACATGTATGTTTATCTCAATATTTATAGATTATATAAGGCAGAAGTGTAGATGTCTTAGAGAATTGCGTCAACTTATGTGAATCCTCTTGCTGTAAACATTGCTATCTTTCTTAATATTGTTCTTTTTCACAATAATCACAATACGCATTCCAATACTAGAAGTAGTATTTAATGTATCATTTATGGTATTATGTGTAGGACTAATGTTGCATACGGTAATCAGCGAAATCAAACAGTATTTTCTAAGCGAAAGAACGCACAAAAAGTTAATATTCATGCCTCAAATATTCTAAAAAAAATTATGAGGAGTGCAGAAAAGGTACATTTGTATTTGTATTATTTGAAGCGTACAATAAGGCAGTCGCTGGCCCGCACATTAAAAAAGATATGAAATCAGAAAACAGAAACCACAAAACTCAATCAAACTGATTTTCGTTTACAAATTAATCGTTACTTTTGCTTTAATCTAAGATTTAAGGATATTGTTGTCTGTTGCTTTGTAATACTGTCTAATGCGTTGCTTTGAAAAGGATTGAGATATTTGTCGATTATATATAAAACTTCAGCTGCATTTAAATCAATCAGATCAGATTGAGGCGACAATCGTTATCTTGACAAAAGCGAGTCTGTAACCTTTGAGACACAGCTTGAATTGTCGTATTTTAAAAAATTGTTATTTCGACGAGTGAGTGGTCCTATGAAAAAGGAACTTGAATAACTAGTTTAGTTTTCGATCAGATATGAAACGGTCTCCCTTTTGCTGATATATACAAAACTTAAGTTTGAAACACTACCTAAATTCCAACTAAAATAATTTATTAATATCAACATATATTCATATAATATTACATGGAATAATTGTTTAACGACCCCCCTCGGTAAATAAGACGTGACATGGACAGTTTAACATTATTATGTTTCTTTGTTAGATCCATCCCTTTATGAAATTGGGTTTTAAAATGAACACACTTAAGTCACAGTTATTGAACTTATTGTAATGACAAGATCGAGTAAAATAAAGGCAAATGCTCTCTAGACAATATAACATAACGTTAACTGTTAGATACATAATCCATTTGTGACCAACAAACTTTAATACAGATGTTAACGATGATTCATTCGACATTTAAACTTTGAACATCATGTAATATTAACATCAACATACAAATAAGGAATAGTAAAGACACAGGCAAACACACAAAAAAACACTTAAATGATCAATTTCTGAAACAAATTATCTCCTACGTAGGAGATAGTATCTCCTACGTAGGAGATACTAAGTCCTACGTAGGTGATACTATCTCCTACGTAGGAGATACTATCTCCTACGTAGGAGAAACTATTTCCTACGTAGGAGATACTAAGTCCTACGTAGGAGATACTAAGTCCTACGTAGGTGATACTATCTCCTACGTAGGAGATACTATGTCCTACGTAAGAGATACTATCTCCTACGTAGGAGAAACTATCTCCTACGTAGGAGATAGTTCTAAAAAAAAATTTCACCGTGACACTAATACGCTTCCGTAGAAAATGTCTCCGTGTCTGTAGTTTTTATCTTAATTTTTATATTAATTACTTGTTTAATGATTCTATTGCGTACAATACGCTGCTTATCTGGAGCACTGCTTGGAAATAGCTCGAGTCGAAGATCAAACGCTTTCTGCTATATAGCAGTTTCCGATACATCGACTGTTTTATAGTCTCTAATTGTGGATAGTACCTATTTTTTCCAATCTCATTAAAATGTGACATTTATTGCTTCACTGCACATTTTGCAAAGAAATCTGATCTGATCTGATTTTAATGAGATTGTCGTTCTTCCTACCTCAGGTATTACCCTGATCTTCTTGAAATAAACTTTCCCGGTTCTTTTCCGTGCTTCCTCTCCGCTCACAAATGATGAATGATACAAACAGCCCCA
Organism: Steromphala cineraria; assembly: GCA_916613615.1. Taxonomy (NCBI): domain Eukaryota; kingdom Metazoa; phylum Mollusca; class Gastropoda; order Trochida; family Trochidae; genus Steromphala; species Steromphala cineraria. The sequence goes on along the minus strand of OU744737.1, from coordinate 22,951,168 downwards.
TCCTTTTGATTGTTTATTGGGATAATCCCCGTAGTTTTGGTCGTGTAAAGTGACGTATTCTTCAGGCGGGTTTACACTCATGACACAGAATATTCCAGCAGCCTTGCCCTGGAACTGCTCGGCTAAAGGAAATATCCTATACTCGCCATCTGCCGCTTCTGGGTTGTCTAATTGGACGTCAGAGCATGCGTGAGGCGGATCTGAAAAGATAAATCTCATTAAAATCAAGAATGACATACCTTTCGAACCTCATAGAGTTTCTGATTTGGGTAATCGTCCTTACGAGATTGCCTTGTTTGTGAGTGTGATCTTTACCTTCAACAAAATTAAAAAAAAATCATAGGCCCGGTTTAGTTAATGAATTATGCCGATGGCCTGCAAGCCCTGTCGCTGATTGCCTACATGGGGTGTCAAGGTCACCATGAAAACTAAGTTTAACAAAGATACAGACCGCTCCAATTTTTAATGTTTACGTATATGAAAGTTCAGATAATGATACATAAAATCATCTTATATTGATAGTTGTGGCGTTCCTTAACTTTTGTGTTGAGTATATAATCAATTTTTATTTTATTTTAACAATATTGATATTACTGAAGCTGCTTAACGAATGTGTTCTGTAAAAATGAAGTTATCAAACAACAAACTCACAAAATAAGTCACTCTTGTAACACTTATATCCAGGAATGTTGACCAATCTTGTGTCATTTATACCGAGGACTGCCTCATGCGCTACACAATGCTTCTTCGCTTCATGGTAAAACACGGATCTGCACCTATGTCGATGGACGCAATACTGCGCACACTGCAGAAAGCTCGGTTTGACAGTGAAATTTGCATTTTTGTCAAATATTTTGTCGTTAAAAAGGAGCATAAATGAAGTAAAGATTAGGTTCATCTCCAAACCAGGTGTAAACCATACAGATCTGACTTAAAATAAAGCATATATCTTAAATTGACGTAGATAGGGTAAATAGATGTAAACATTACATTATAGATTACCTCGCTATCGACTTTTCAAGATCAGAATTCTGAAATGTACGTTGGTTGCTACTGCGATCATGAATATTACAATACTATCAAGTGTATCGTTTGTAATACACGCGCAACGATATACTTTCAATGCTATTGAACTTATCAAATGGTGCACGCTGTTTACATCAAATGTTATTTCTTTCTGAACATTAGAATATATTGACAGAAAAGTCCTATTGTGTGTCAAAAATTAAACTTGACTTTAGCGTCTATGTCAATTTCAAAATATGTCTCGTTTTGTTGTTCTGAATATAAAAAATTATGATTCTGTAAAAGAGTATTTTTCTTATTTTAACATGAACAGGAAACGTCTACAATAACAGAATCAAAGTTTGCAACCTTAATAATCAAAACTTAATAAACAAATACCTGTTAATTAGTGAACTTTTGGAAAACGAGTCCTTACCGTTACCATATTATAAATGTTACTTGTGTCATTTTTGATATTTCAAAATGATTTTAATGCATGTAAGTTGTTATTCTGATATAGTGTAAGCATACCCTGTGAGAAATTTGGTTATTGTAAAAGCAAAAAGTTCAAATTTATTAAACCTAAATTAAGCGCCATTATGTATATTTTGCTTATGTAATCGCAGAGTTACAGTCCACTATATCTGCCCTATTGGTGACCTTTCTTGCATATTGGCGTCTTTATCCTGCATATTGGCGTCCTAGTTTTGAATATTGGCGTCCTAGTTTTGAATATTGGCGTTCTAGTTTTGCATTTTGGCGGCATGTGTAAACGTGCCCAACACTTTCACGTGCGATGTTGTGATACAAAAGATTACAACAAAAACAATGTAAATGGATTTTATTGTATTTTCGAAGTAAAATGATAATATGTTGGTCCCAAATGGGAAAACTCTTGGTGTAAACTTTAGAACATGTTGAGAATTAGTTGAACAGCTCTGAGACGGTGAGATGCTGTTGAAGTCTGTCCTCTTTGACAATCCATGTAAAAACTGAGCATTGGGGAATCTCTCAAATCTGAAATTAAATAAAAACGTTTTAAAATCTTGTTTCACCTACCAAACAGTAATATATACACAGTTGGACGATAAAGTTGTAACTTATGGTATTTCTTTCAGCAAAACTCTTGAATAAACTTTGACAATATTTTTGCGTAGAAACATTTATCGTAAGATTGCTTTGGAACTGGAGTTTGTTCTGAGACTATATTGTTACAAATTTCCTGAACTGTTGTTGTCGTGTCGGACATTGGTACATGTAAGTTGTTTGAAACATTTATGTAAACGTTATTTTTTTCTGATCTTATGTCACTAATTGCTGACTGTTGCTGCAAACTTTTCTAATGCTAATCGCTATAGTATAGAAAACCGTAGAGGATGGTTCAAAATGACTTTCATTAAAAACATTAAACGGGTATATTCAATGTAAGAAGCATTCATGTTTTGACAATGTTGCTAACAATCATTAAAAAAAATCCGATGGATATTTACTTAGGAATCGTATTGGTTCATGGCTAAATTACAATTTTTACAAGCTGGAATTATGTTTAATTCAGTGTGTTTCAAACCAGTTCTTAGATATAATATGGGTTATGAACTCGGACAGTAGCATGTTCGTAGGAAAATGAAGATATTTAGTGGAAAAAGAAAAGAATGAAAATGAATATTACACAATATATACTTGCAATGTATTTGTTTTTCATGATGTTCATAATTCACTGAAATTGCCGCATGCAGTTTTCGCGCAAAATGTCGAGTCTTGTTGACCTTTTGAAAATTATAAATACTGTCTAAACCTAATTATATAAAAGGGGAATAGATTAGATAATTCGTTGAAAATGTGCTTCAACGTCTGAAACCATCTTCCGGACGCATCGGGCGAGATATACATTTACAAGAAGTCCATATTCAATATGGATTTCTTGTAAATGCATATCTCGCCCGATGCGTTCGGAAGTTCAATATGGATTTCTTGTAAATGCAATTCTCGCCCAATCGTTCAGAATATGAATCGTTGTAGTAACGTTGTTGTACTGTCAGCATCGTTGTAGTAGCGTTGTTGTACTGTCAGTAGCGTTGTAGTAGCGTTGTTGAACTGTCAGCATCGTTGTAGTAACGTTGTTGAACTGTCAGTATCGTTGTAGTAGCGTTGTTGAACTGTCAGTATCGTTGAAGTAGCGTTGTTGAACTGTCAGCATCGTTGTACTAGCGTTGTTGAAATGTCAGTATCGTTGTAGTAACGTTGTTGAACTGTCAGTATCGTTGTAGTTACGTTGTTGAACCGTCAGAGGCGTCAGTATCGTTGTAGTAGCGTTGTTGAACTGTCAGTAGCGTTGTAGTAGCGTTGTTGAACTGTCAGTATCGTTGTAGTAACGTTGTTGAACTGTCAGCATCGTTGTTGTAGCGTTGTTGAACTGTCAGTATCGTTGTAGTTACGTTGTTGAACTGTCAGCATCGGTGTAGTAGCGTTGTAGTTACGTTGTTGAACTGTCAGTATCGTTGTAGTAGCGTTGTTGTACTGTCAGTATCGTTGTAGTAGCGTTGTTGAACTGTCAGTATCGTTGTAGTAGCGTTGTTGAACTGTCAGTATCGTTGTAGTAGCGTTGTTGAACTGTCTGTATCGTTTTAGTAGCGTTGTTGAACTGTCAGTATCGTTGTAGTAGCGTTGTTGAACTGTCAGTATCGTTGTAGTAATGTTGTTGAACTGTCAGTATCGTTGTAGTAACGTTGTTGAACTGTTAGTATCGTTGTAGTAGCGTTGTTGAACTGTCAGTATCGTTGTAGTAGCGTTGTTGAACTGTCAGTATCGTTGTAGTAGCGTTGTTGAACTGTCTGTATCGTTTTAGTAGCGTTGTTGAACTGTCAGTATCGTTGTAGTAGCGTTGTTGAACTGTCAGTATCGGTGTAGTAACGTTGTTGAACTGTTAGTATCGTTGTAGTAACGTTGTTGTACTGTCAGTATCGTTGTAGTAGCGTTGTTGAACTGTCAGCATCGTTGTAGTAGCGTTGTTGAACTGTCAGTATCGTTGTAGTAACGTTGTTGAACTGTTAGTATCGTTGTAGTAGCGTTGTTGAACTGTCAGCATCGGTGTAGTAACGTTGTTGAACTGTCAGCATCGTTGTCGTAGCGTTGTTGAACTGTTAGTATCGTTGTAGTAGCGTTTTTGAACTGTCAGCATCGGGGTAGTTACGTTGTTGAACTGTCAGCATCGGTGTAGTAACGTTGTTGAACTGCCAGTATCGTTGTAGTTACGTTGTTTAACTGTCAGCGTCGTTGTAGTAGCGTTGTTGAACTGTCAGCATCGGTGTAGTAACGTTGTTGAACTGTCAGTATCGTTGTAGTAACGTTGTTGAACCGTCAGCATCGTTGTAGTAACGTTGTTGAACTGTCAGCATCGGGGTAGTTACGTTGTTGAACTGTCAGTATAGTTGTAGTAGCGTTGTTGAACTGTCAGCATCGTTGTAGTAGCGTTGTTGAACTGTCAGTATCGTTGTAGTAGCGTTGTTGAACTGTTAGTATCGTTGTAGTAACGTTGTTGAACTGTCAGCATCGTTGTAGTTACGTTGTTGAACCGTCAGTATCGGGGTAGTTACGTTGTTGAACTGTCAGCATCGTTGTAGTTACGTTGTTGAACCGTCAGCATCGTTGTAGTAACGTTGTTGAACTGTCAGCATCGGGGTAGTTACGTTGTTGAACTGTCAGTATCGTTGTAGTTACGTTGTTGAACTGTCAGTATCATTGTAGTTACGTTGTTGAACTGTCAGTATCGTTGTAGTTACGTTGTTGAACTGTCAGCATAGGTGTAGTGACGTTGTTGTACTGTCAGCTTGTATTTAAAGCCATACTAATTCAATCAATTATTTTCAATTCTTTATATTTACGAAACCACATTGGTAGTACAAGATCATATCAACAAAATATAATAGATACAAACAATTTATATATCCTTTATAATGGAAGATAGACTCTCAAAGTCTAAAAGGCATTTATTCTTGTCTCAAAAATAAGAATTTCTTGATATTTTTAAAATAAATTTACTTAGTATTGTGATTTATTTGTGGATATAATTTTCTGAGGTTTGAAAATTCGTTAGAGTGCTCGGTAAATACTCTTTCCTGAAGTTTTTAATGTTTATTAGTGAAAAAAGTAATGATATTCATCTGCGATGGTTACGGAGTTACATAATTTAGTGTGCTGTTTAACAAAAATATGAGGACCACGCAGCACAAAGATAGCAATGCGGTCGCATTGCAAATAATTTTTCGATTTATAGAAAAAAATGTATGTCAGGATCAACATATCATTAATTCAACATTTCAATAATTTTCTATTTTCAATAATTGCATGTTTCATTTTTTCCTTTTAGTATTAAGTAAAGCAACGAGTTATTACCATAACACCATATATAGAAATCCCAAATTCGTCGTGGAACGAATTATGTTATAAGCAAAATGTGTAACTCCCGCCAGTTAGTTTGATCGAATTAATATGTAAGAATGATGCCATACTTGCATCCTTCCGTCACTTTTAAAAAAACGGGTCGAAAAAATAAAATCATTTATGCAGTCTCATGTTTTTCTAATGAATTTTGAAATGTTGTTGAGTTTATTTTGTTGTATGTTACAAATCAAGAGTTTTATCAGAATATTCGCAGGTTAGAAATTCTACTCACCATTTAAACCCGTCTTTAGGCCTTCTCTGATAATACACTTGAATACACCCTTCTGGTATTATTTTGTAATATACCTTGGAATGTAAAAACATCTAATAATTCAAAACAAAACAAAAAATATAAAAAATGATATGCTGGTTTCGAACTTACTTTTGGGAGGTCTCTTTAAAATGTTATGTGCTTTAGTAGTTTATCAGAGTTACCTCCCTTGGAAATATAGATGGCGTTGATGCATACCACCATGGCGGCATGTAAACAACTTTAGGGATTTTGCAGAAACTTCAATATTCGTTTGTTGATCCTTTTGATTTATGATGTAGTGTAAATGAATTATGTCTCTTGAATCACCCAAAGAACAATTTTGGCGGGAACAACAAGATTCGTAAGTAAATTGTTACGTATTTATGTTTTGACAGCTGTAGTCTGTCTTCAATCGGAACGGTGTAAGAAAGTTATGATACAAGTTACAAAATAAGCCAGTGAGTGACAAAATAAACATGCATTGCTAGTTCACTTGCTGAGATTGATTTGATGATACAAGATAACAATATGTAATTTTTAAAAATCAAGCCCGAGATAAGTAAAGACTTGAAAAAAATAAGAATTTTAATCTTATAAATTTTATTTTCATAAATTCTAAAAGATCCATAACCAAAACCCTACTAGTGATCCAAAATTAAAATTTTATTTATAAGTCTATTCACTACTCTCATTTCCTGCAACCTCCAATCAATATCTGAAACAATTAAAAGCATTTTCGTCTTCTTTAATATATTTTTTTAAAACTTTGCATGAATTATGTTTCAACCGATTATTAATCAATGATTGATCATTTTGGTTAATTTGATTCTAATCGATGATTGATTATAAAATCACAACCAATTCCCAACACTAGGTAAACATGTTGTCCACTGTGCCACTGTGTCAATAATCAACCTCGAATATTGTTGCAGTTTACGGCGAATCAGAACTCACCTGGTGAGTGGGAAGAAGAGCCCGACCAAGTCTAGAAACTCGGTGCACGGGAAGCGATCTCCTGGTCTACATGCAGGTCACCCGCCGTACGGGAGGTATCGCAGGTCTACACCTCCGAATCTTCCCAGGTAATGATTATAATAACTAGGACTGCCGAGGCAGTACTGAGGTCTTAAAGATCCTTTTTGACCTTCACATTGTGTTTGATCTTTACATGCACTTTTGTCCGAGTGGTAAACAGTACAGTGTTGTTCCTCGAGGGGTCCTGGGAAAATTTGCCCACCTTTTCAGCTTGTCCTTTAAATTTTGAGAAGTAGGATACTTCTATACCATTGTAAGGGGTCCCATATGCTGAGAAAAGGCCAAAATGACCCCCTCAACTGATGACCTAACTTTTACATGATCAAAATGACAAAATTTCACATGTACAATTAACTTACCGTATATTACAATGTACACGGCGACCTCGTACATAGGGCGACCCCCTTTCTCAGCCCCCCAAATTGCTGCCAAAATCATTTATCTCATTAATAAGGCGACCCCCCTTCTAGCAGGTCGTTGAAACAGTCGACATGACAGACAACTCGTTGACAAGATTGCGTAAGGGTAAATTAAGGTCGGTAATTTTTAAGTGAAATGTCATGTGTAATTAGAAAATAAATAAGTTACCTATGGTGTTTGTTATTTTATTCAATGATTTATCATTTGCTTCTGATAACAAGCAAGGCTACAGTCAACAAACTCCCATTACCGTGTCATGTTTCGTATTCATCATTCTCATTCAGAAATCTAAACAAACGTTCAGTCAACGTACTGGTAATGCTATATTTGTTTCAAGCCTTTTCATTGGTTAATAGAACGGAAGTTGTAATAGTGCACCAATCAGAAAATCTAACACAAATTGCATATTGGAAAGGCCTAACCGGTGTAAAGAATAATTGCTGCCTGCATGGTAAAAACTGAGTTATACATCGCCTTCATAATTGATAAAATAATTTGGGCAGCATAACTTTTGTTAAATATATGCATAGAGAAAAATAAAGTCACAATATCAGTCATCAAAACAATGTTAATTAATCAATTAATCATTATAAATTTATTTTTATCTTTTTTGTCAAGTTTTTTCATCACGAGGTTCTATCTCGTATGACACCGACACTAACATAACATGTTATCGGCCAGCAAACACGTGTTGAATATTTCCTTTGGTCCGGTACATGGATAATTTTGATTGATAAGTTATTTTGCATTTTCATTCATATTTCTTTCTATATTTTCATTTAAAAAGAACAATAAGACAAAGGTATTTTATTTTACAAGATTAAATTTGAGATGACATCGATGATTGTGTAATGGACATCCGGTGTAAACATTGACTCGTTTGACTTGTTGGGTTGGCAGATACCCCTCACTTAGCCTCTAGTTTTTGACCTTGTGTATTGGGCGACCCCCTTCTTTGAACCCCTAATTTCTGGCATAAAAAACTTGCCTTATACATTGTAATATACGGTAATCTACAATGGTCACATCCCCTAAAGGTCCTCGAAAGTACACTTCAACCATCAAATCTTAAGCGCATCGACAATTACCCGGCATGCTTATTGCATCGCTAGCTCCAAACAGCGCTGCAAGAGTAGTCCTGAGTTCAGCTGATGCCCTGAGTCCATTCTATTTAGGTCTTAGATCAAAAACTCACAAACCATGGAAAAGACCAAGTAAGCTGTGAGTCCTAGTGATGAAAAAAAGGTAATAGCAAGTCCCAGAAGTTAATAATAATAATAATAATAATAATGGGCATTTATAAAGCGCTATATCCATACACAAGGTGCATGCTCAAAGCGCATTGAAAATGAGAAAATTTAAGGTGATGAGATGAAATGCTATGAAATAAAGCCTAAAAGTAATACTGGTAGCATTGATTAAGGATATTTATAATTAGAGTCTATGGGTAGAATCTATGAATAATAGCTAGAAAATATATGAGTTTTGAGCTGTGATGAAGTTAGTATGTTATATTTGTAAATTTATCACTGATTATCATTATGTTGTTTATTCTAAAAGTAACTAACTATAAGAGATAAATGCCATTTAGATAGTGAACAAATGTAACAATGGTATGTTTGGGATCACACTATCTTGAATAGTACAGATTCTAACCAACTCGCCCCTTTCACCATCCAGACACTACAATACATGATTCTTCATGATGTCATTTAGAGTGCAGACTGTTCAATGTTTACATATAGAGCCAAGGGTAAAACAAATTGTAATCAAGTACTCAACAGGTCAGACTCGCCACGGACTCGAGTAGTATAATTCTTACATTTACCAAAAATAACATGTAATATTGTTGGTCAGCCCAGATGTTATGGATATATAAGTCAACTCATACATAGAGATTACAAAACGAGTGAGTGTTGAATATCGAAAATATTTCAACGAGATATTCTCAAATGTTTTGGTTTATTCACGAGCGAAAGCGTATGGAATAAATGATCATATGCAGGATATTTTGACATCAATTTCTTGAAATATGCCATGTTCATCATTTAACTTCACACACCAAAATCATTCTAAGATAATCTGAATAAGTAGCATTGACCTCCCCTTTTCCAGTCCCAGAGTCCAAGAAAATGCACTCTAGGCCAGCTCAACCCGACTAGGGCTCGAGAACTCGAGTAGCTGTGGAAGTCCTACTCACTTATGATTGGTCTATTGAATAGTTGATTCATCTCCAATGTTGCTATGGTTACAGACTAGATACGCCCCCGGACCATGACGAGCGACGAAGCCGACGTAACTTGAGGAAGGAGAGATATGAGGAGGTACCGCCAGTCAAACCCAGAAAAGCATTTGTCAAGTAAGTTACACGGCTTTCATAACATCTTTCGTCGTTGACAGTGATTGCCCTGTAGACTGCAATATTTGGTCCATACAAGCTCTATTTTTGATAAAACTATTTTTTATATAAATCTATTTCCAGCCCCCCAGAGTATGACAGCTGGGGCGAAGAGAGTGACGGAGAGGATGAAGATAACCTCAAGCCCCATCCACTCCCGTACCCTGTCTACGCACCACCCTCCGTCGTCTACGGACAACCCTTCCCTATGTTCTACCCCCCTCCACCCCGGGGTGCAGTACATCACCGGAGGAAACGCGACAAGAGACGGAAGTCTGAACGAAGCTATCAAGACCTTTACCGCCATGCTTCAAATAGACACCCAAAAGACTCAAAACGAAAAGGGCACAAGTCTAAACGTCCCCGAAACTCTGACAGGTACCCTGAAGGGTATCCGGTACCACTCCACAGCTACCCAGGGCCGGTGGGTGGGTACCCGGTTCCCATGTTGAATGCATATGTTATGCCCGTACACACAATACGGGATGAGGAATCTGAGGACTCGTCTGAAGAAGAAGTCCGACCTCGTTATATCTCGCCCCGGAGGACATACCAGGTTTGTACTGATATATTCTCTAGGCTATAACTCTTTCATTGCCCAAAACTGGGTCAAAATGTATTTGTTACTGGCGCAGGGTTCATACAGGTCATGAAAAACTGGAAATGTATTTGTTACTGGCTCAGGGTTCATACAGGTCATGAAAAACTGGAAATGTATTTGTTACTGGCTCAGGGCTCATACAGGTCATGACAAACTGGAAATGTATTGGTTACTGGCTCAGGGTTCATACAGGTCATGACAAACTGGAAATGTATTGGTTACTGGCTCAGGGTTCATACAGGGCATGACAAACTGGAAATGTATTTGTTACTGGCTCAGGGTTCATACAGGTCATGACAAACTGAATTTTGAATTTGTGTCCAGGGTTTTAATGTTTTGTTTGTCGTGGAAAACATTTGAAGTACCTGGAAATAACATTGAAATTATTGTTGCTTTCAAGTTTATGAATCCTGAACTGGTTTTTTAGGGGCAGAAGGGTTAATATGCCTGGGAAAGGCCTAAAACTTTTGCTTTGCCTCCCTCACATCTTGGGAGATCATTATTAGTTTGTACAAGCATAATAAAGGGTACGTTAAATGGGATTAATTGTATGCCTCATTAAATCTTAAGGAAAATGTCAAAAAGCTTGGAAAAGCTAACAAAGGCTTGATCTGTACTTTTTCGACTCTTACGAGCCTAATATTGGAATTCTTAGATATTTTAGTCTGCAAATTTGGCATTAAATCTTTTAAACCTTGAAATTCTATTTGACCCTTACAAAACCAGTAAGATGACAAAAGCCGCGAAAAGCTTAGACTTTTATTTGTTTTATCTTGCACATCTAAAATTGCCTGGAAAATGTGGTCAAATGGAAACCTAATTTTTGAAAAATGCTAGATTTGGTTTGATAGAGTTTAACTATGTCTCTCTAGTAAACCTGGGCTATTGCACAAGTACAGTGTTATACCGTTTATCAATTTTCATTCAAAGAAGAAAATATAATTTGTACCATATAACAGGGAGCTTCCAAGTTAAATTTGATGATTTGAAGTTTAACCTGTAATATGAAAAATTTGCACAAATAAAAATATGTCACTTTAAAAAAATGATTTTGCAGATCATAAAACCTTTATTGGACACATCAGATGCTGGTGTAAGTAGAATTTTCATTCTATGTTTTTTGCATTGTATGGTATGGAATGCTGTGTTTTGATTTGTTTGAATTTTAAGTGTTTTATCTATATTTAACATTTATATAAATTATAATACATATAATTAATTCATGTTCTTTGTAAATGAAAAAATTCTAATCTTGTTAAAAATATTATTTGCTTTTTCAAAATAAGTTTGTATTTGTAATGTTATAAAAATTTTAATATTTTTACCTTTAAGATTATTTGTTGATTTAGTTTAGAAAACTATAACATAACATATTGTTTATAATTAAAACATTTTATTTGTGTTGTTTTTGGGTGAAGTTTTTAGAACTCTGCATAAAATCGACCATGTTCCTAAGAATAAAATATTCAAAACATTGTCTCTGCCTGGTTAAAAATCAATTTATTGGAGAGTTCACTTCAGGACTTTTATTCCTTGGATTCCAATCAGACAACAGGTAATAAAAGTTGTTTGTGTATATTGGTAACAGAACACATTTAAAAATGTTCACACTTTTATTCCTTGAAGCACAATCTATTAAGGTTTATGTCGTAACAGAACATGTGCCTCCACAGACTGCTCTAAGACCATGTGGATTTGAAAAGTTTCAGTAACTTTCACAGCTTTTTTTCCTTGCAAAAGGATTGAGAAAATATTTTATTCCTTGGAGCATGGTCTATTTTCATCAGATTATGGTATTCAGTTTGTGTGTGTTGGTGATGGTTTGTCATTTTCTTTCAGGATGAAACCCACACCTTTTTTGTTAAATATCCGATATTTGCGGATGATTTTGTAAACTGGTTTATAACTGACTGTTTGGAGGAGGAACTTGTTCCCGACGTGTTGATTGACGCGCTCAGCGAGGTTGATAAGTTGGTGTGTATGATATAATCGTAGAAATGTAGATGATATTCATCCATCCTCTCTCTTTCCTTGTTAACTTCCTGCACCGTTTCTCTTATTATATCTATTTTAAGCACTTGACTTAAAGGTATTTTTAATTTAGAAAGAGTATTTTATTCCAGATATCCACATTGTTAAAGTCCCTTTGGGTTAAAGCGGCAGTAAACAATAAATATATTCTACATTCTACAATAAAGAAGTTGATAATCCATAAACTCCTTGTCTTCTTGATACTTCCAACTTCTAAAATGCCTCTCAAAGAATAATAGATATAGTTTAATATTATATGTATCATCGTCTATCTTTAGAATATTGTTTGTTTGCATGTAACATACTTCATTCTGGCATTTTTTTTTCGCGCCATGAGCATGCACGAGTGTGTGGACTAGGGCGCTATATAAATGCCCATTATTATTATTATTATATTATTATTATTTATTTTGGCGATTAACTCCATGTGTTGTGGATGGTTTCTCCCCTTCTCTTAGTTTTATCCAACTCTGTTGGCCCTGCCATTCCATCCTTTAGTGGATCCACATGCTGTTACCCCATTTAACCGCTTCTAGACAGGTCATCTAGCGCCGCGTCATACTTAGTTTTCTCTGTTGTTGCTATCTCTTAGTTTCATCTTTCAATACTTCATCTTATACAAAAAGTGATTGATACATTACATTTGAAATGATTTGATAAAAATGTTGTTGTTTTTATTGTATTATTAATTTTAACATCATTTCATTTATCACGACACGTTAAACACCAACTCACTCACTCACTCACTCATTTATCACACCCATAATTAATGAATTATGTCACATTGAATACTTACCTGGCTGGTGAATTGTAAATTTTCTTTTTACCACCTCGCAAAATTTTCAAACTGCTGCAGCGTTGTGGCAGGTCGGTTCCAATATTTTTAAGACAACCAAGTTTTTTTTATAGTTTTCAGTTTTATACTCGGCCCAACAAAGTTGGTTAGGTTTATTGAATAGGGCTCTGTCAGTCTGTTCGTTCGTCCGTCTGTGCGTCCTGATAATATTGTTTTCCCTGAGCAATATTTAAAAACTAAGACCTATCTTAACGAATCTTGGTATATGGATATTTCATTATCTGTAGATGTGCCTTTTGGGGGTTTTAAGTTCGTCTGTATTTATTTTGGCTGTTTCCACAGAAGCCTATCTAAGAATTTTGTTTCAGGAGCAAAACTCAAAAACTGTAAAGACCTAAGTCAATGAAACTTAGTATATGGAACAATTATTACGTGTAGATGTGTCTTTTTTGGGTGTTTCAACTTCTTAGGATTATTATATTGGCTGGTTTTTATGGTAATGAATCAAAGCATTTCGTTTCCAGAGCAAAACTCAAATTCTGTAAGTCCTAGTAAATGTGCCTTTTGGGGTTTTAATCTCCTTGGGATTATTATTTTTGGCAGTTAGAAATTATGAGTCATGACAATTTACCACACAAGAAATGGGAGATGCTTAAAATTCACAGTCAGGGTTTATGTTCTTAAAGCATTCCAAATGGCAGGAGATATACACGGTGCTTGTTAATGTTGAATTTTCACATGTGCTTGCTAGTTTTTGGTGGTATTTCAAGTTCAAGTTCTCATCGAATTATTGTACGTGTAGAACTTGGCCCACACATAATATGTTTACCAGCATGGTCAAACAAAACTTGTCATACCGGTAATTATCTTTTTTGCACTGGTACACAATTCACGAAGACAACCAATACCAGTACTTTTCTCTTTATTATGTCCCCCGCAAAGCTTTGCGGGAGACATAATGTTTTCAGTTCCGTCCGTAATTCCGTGGTTCCGTGGTTCTGTAATTCCGTAACGCTTTTGTTTCCGGACCATATCTCCAAAACCGTTCAATATTTTTTAACAAAACTTGGTATGTGGTTAGATCTATTACTGGAGTGGTGTCTTTTGCTATTTTGGTTATCCTGAATTATTTTTTTTTTTTGGTTTCCATAGAAACAATTTGAACTTAGTGCATATAAGGGGATGCTTTTGTTTCCGGACCATATCTCCAAAACGGTTCAATATTTTTTAACGAAACTTGGTATGTGGTTAGATCCATTACTGGAGTGGTGCCTTTTGCTATTTTGGTTATTTTGAATTTTTTTATTATTTCTGGTTTCCATGGAAACATTTTGAACTTAGTGCATATAAGAGGATGCTTTCGTTTCCGGACCATATCTCAAAAAGTATTCAATATTTTTTTACGAAACTTGGTATGTGGTTAGATCTAGTAATGGAGTGGTGCCTTTTGCTATTTTGGTTATTCTGAATTTTTTTTTCTGGTTTCCATGGAAACAGTTTGTACTTAGTGCATATTGGGGTAGGGACTGTTTCCGGGCCATATCTCAAAAAGTATTCAATATATTTTTACGAAACTTGGTATGTGGTTAGATCTAGTGTTGGAGTGGTGCCTTTTGCTATTTTGGTCATTCTGAATTATGTAATATTCCTGGTTTCCATGGCAACAGTTTAAAATTAGAACATATGGAGGGAGAGGACCATTTTCCATAATGGGGGTAGGGTCACTTTCGGATTAAATGTTGGCGGGGGACATCACAGTGCATCACATGCACATATTTCTAGTTGTCAATAATATTCATAATAATCTTATCTCAAGTCATTTGTTCAGAATATAAGCAGCAATTTCATTGGCTAATATTGAAGGAGCTGTTAAGTTTTCAATGCAGTGAAGGCAAGGTAGGAGACGGAGAGAGTAGCTCGATACCTTTTCACCTTGCTGTGCGAAGATGCATTTATTGAATCAGTGTTTTCAAAATATTTTGTTAATCTGATTGAAAATTATATTGATGAATTTAAGATATATTATTATTATTATTATTATTATTATTATCGCTACAGCCGTCGGAGCATCCCTACTTCCTGCCTGCTCTACGATCATGTGACGATTTCCTGACAAGAGAGATAGAGAAAATGGCGGAAGAGATTGCTATAGAAGCAATGACTGGCGGAACCAGCAGGAGGTCGGTGTGATTCATAATACTCATAATAATCATGATAATTATCAGAATAGTCAGAATAATCCTATTCCTTTTTTGATGTGCTTGGTTTCCAAACCAGTGATCCCAACCAGTGATCAAATCTACAAATTTGACCTGCTGAGTCCAGTGACTCGCAACCATAAATGCTTGTTGAATTGATACAATGTACTACTTACACTTTGATCTTCTGATGTTGTAAACAATTAGATTCTCTATATATCATGTAATGTACTGTTTGTTGTCGACTGTATGCCTGTAAATGCAAAAAAAATGAAAATGAAAAATAAATAAAATAAAATAAATGCTTGTGAGTCGCAGTTGATTTAATGATTCCTCTAATAAGTAAGCAAATAGTACTAATACAAAACTTTTCATCCTAGGACTCACAGTTTATAATTTATGAGAAATTGAAGCAGGACTCAGAGGTAGATTTATCACTGCAAACACAGGGGGAAAACCCTGCAAGTTAGTTCATATAGATGTTTAAGAGAGGATAGCATTTTATGAAGAGCAGTGATAAATTTACCTGCTTCAAATACTCATAAAATTTAGAAAGGACTCATAGAAAGTTAAGCTGTGAGTCCTGGGACGCAAAGATTTTTGGTGGTACTATTTGCTTACTTATTAAAGGATTCATTAAGATATGCTGGGACTAAAGAGACTTTTTGGTAGCGAGACCCTTGACTCAGAGGGTAATATCTGTAGATTTGATCGCAAGAGGTTTATCATTTTCAAGTTAAAATGCTTCTGAGATTGTTTGATTCTTATGATGCCAATATAGACCAATGAACAGAAAAAAGATATTTATTTCTTTGATCAATATCATAAAGAATACAAAAAGAATGATCTCACCAAGTTGTCTTTTGATATAAAAAGTATCAACACGAGTGATAAAAGTTACAAATAAACAAGACTTGTAAAGGATATGTCTACTCTTATCAACAAGTGTTGATGTACTTGATATCTGAAGACACAAGGGCAAAATTCTATTATCATCCAAACTAATATTTCCTAATCTACCCATGCAGTGATGTCTTAGCATTATGATGTCATTGCTTGAAAATGTATAACAATTGTAATATCATAACCTTGACATTGTTCAAAATCTAATGTTAAAACAATATCTCCTATGGAAGTTTTGGATCATCAATGTAAAACTTATTCCTATAATTTAGAAGGTATAAGACCCCCGCCCCATACGTCCCGCCTCGTGACCCGGCAGACGTGTTCCTAGACGATCTATTGGAGGGGTCGGTCAACGAGATGTGTCGTCAGATCGTCGGGGAAACCATCCGGGGATTAGCGGAGGATTATCTGGATGATGTGCTGGCCGAGAATATCCTCAACGATCTGATAGACCATGAAGTGTATACCATGAGGGATGAACTGGTAAGTACAGCAGAGATAAATCTACCCCGAGTCCAGCTGCAAATACTAAATGAATTTAGAAGGACCCCATTCCCAAAAAAATTATTACATTTGCATTTAGAATTACTTTTATTTTACTTTTCATTTCACTCCATTCTTAATCAGTGTCAAGAGAATCCCCCCATCCCTTTCTACCCTACTGAAATAATTTGTTACTGATCCTTCTGTAATGGAGAATGCATGAGGTGGATCGAGTGGATTCGTGAAAATAATCAATGAGTCCACCTCATGCATTCTCCTTCTTAATCCATGAATAACTTCACAAAACTAATAATTGTTTTTTATCACATTTTACATATATTTCCAACAATTTACTATCAAAACAATAACATTTTCGGTGCCCACTCATCAGATATGGGACACAACCTAAGGCCACGCTACAAATGGGTTCATCTGTGCACGTGTTTTGCCATATTTTCCTCGAATATATTTATATCTAGACACACACACCTATATGTAGCTTTGATCAAACTATAGTCAAAGCGCTTACGCAGTTTTTCTTACTCTTTTTATTTTGTTTAAAGATTCAGTAAGATAAATTTGTTAAACCATTCAGACACCGAGCTAGAGGCTGATATATACCTAGGACCCCTCGTCTGAATGGTATAACTTATATTTATCACTGCTTTTGTATCCACAGCTAGAGGAAGCCATGTTTGAGGCTATCGCAGACGACTTCCTGGAGGAGCACGTTATCGGTCCGGAGGTGGAGGAGGAGGCGACCGTGATAGCAGCCGACATGATCAAACACTATGACAACAAGATCACCAAGCGGGAGATGAAAGCGGTGAGTATCTCATTGGATTTGTAGATGACATACTGTAATTTCTCCGTTTATTTGACATTCACAAGGATATAATTTTTATCTAATCAGGGCTGTAAGGCCCGGCCTTTAATAAGCTCCAGGGGGTATTAATAATTTAGGAAATAAGAGCCGGCCTCTTTTAAGCACTGGGTCTCCATTAAGCGCCTGGTCCTAACCATTGAGTTAGCGTCCTTTAGTAAACATTTTAACAATCAACATTGTAAAAGATGACTTAAAACAAACTTCCATTTCTATGAAAGAAATAAGGCCTCCAATAAGCGTCAAGTGGCTTATTAGAGGAAATACAGAAGTACAATCGTAGATAATTTTAAGATCTTTTTAAAATTTGAAGGGTTAGTCATATTGTACTACCTGTCCTCTCTTGCTGTTTGAAGTTTGGTGATCCTGTTCTAAAGACTGTTTAACCCTGTCTACAGGTGAAGGACAAGTCTGGAGACCGGCTGGTAGACTCGTTGTGTCTCGACTATCTGTTAGCGCTGGTGGCGAGGCAAGGCAAGGTGTGGACGGAGAGCGACTTCGCTAACAGGTTCATGGATGGTGAGGGACTGAACTGTACTACTCAATAGAATCTAAGGAACACTTGTAGAATGTCCCCTATATACTAAATACCTCAGTGCATTGTTAATTTATGTATTTTATTAAATAAACACTATCTTACTGACATATTATATTTAATCAACTGTTGAGAGCGATGCAGTTTCTGTATTGCACTTTTATGTCAGAAACAAAGCAAGGGTCAAAATTAAAAGTTACGTGACGTCAGATGGCTTAGTTTCAAAATATTTCAGTCTTGTCTTAGGTGTCTTTATCGCTTGAAAATAATATCACTGGTAGTGAAAAGCTCGATGAAGACATTTTCCTGAAAAAATGTGATTAAAATTTCCATAATTCCCAAATTCATCAATTTTAAAAAAAAATTCTTTAAAGTTAAAAAATGAGTAGCCCAATGTCAGATATGCATGTGGGTATGAACAAAACTTCTCTCTGAGCTGCTGACATTTATAGTTAGTGCAAATGATAATACAACTTGAGTGTACCTTAACTTCTTTTGAGTAGTATAATATAATTCTTCCTTGTATGTCCAGAGTTGATGGGGAACATCCTGCTCCAGCAGTACTTCTTCGTCCAGAAAAACAGAGATAAAACTATCCAGTGTAAGCCACTCCGCAAACTGCACGAGAAAGTCGTTACAGACGTGGTGAGTTGATAACAGGGTTCCTTTAATAGATATTGTTTCAAAAAGGTATTTTAAATTTGGCAACAGAAATTGTTCTGATAGAATGCTTGCTAAGAAGGGCTCATGTTTTTTTAAATTATCACATGTCACTCTTTGACTTTGAAAGGTGCACCTGACTATTCTTATAAAACAAAACTCAAACAATGTCATGTCATTATGATAAGAGATTTGACGATAAAGTCATGTCTTGATACGATACGTATCTCGATATTAAAGATTGATACATTTCGATACAGTACCTGTCATGATACACGATTTTCAGGATATTTGATTGGAAAATACAATTACTTGAACAAATATCTTAATTTTAAGGTCAAATAACCAATTTTAAAGTTACCGATTCATATCAAGATACATTGTCAGATCAAGT
Source organism: Steromphala cineraria (assembly GCA_916613615.1). Classification (NCBI taxonomy): domain Eukaryota; kingdom Metazoa; phylum Mollusca; class Gastropoda; order Trochida; family Trochidae; genus Steromphala; species Steromphala cineraria. The sequence continues at coordinate 22,932,130 of OU744737.1, read as the reverse complement.
ATTCTGAATGTATCCATATATCATCAAAACTCTACTGATAGTGATGTATGACTGGTTTTGGAGGGGCAGTAGCTGTTTTTAGGGGGAATATAATCAGATGTCGATATGATAGTTTTGAGTGAACATTAGAAATAACCACTCTGTTTTTCTTTGATCTGGCGCCGCACTGCACAATAAGCCAATGATAGTTTGATATCCTGAGGTACCAGAGACATGCCATTTCATTGGTACCTAGCTGGTCCTAGTACCAACTCTGCCCCCTCTCTTGTCACAGGCGCTGGACGTTCTACTCCAACAACTCTCCTCCTCCCTAGACGAGGACCTGGCAGACGTAGACGAGTACGAGCGTGGAGTCAACGATGGACTGGTTCTGCAGCCTATTCCGGCAATCGTCAGGTATGTATATTGTGTTAGGCACCAATAAAGTAAAAAAATTTCTGGTCTTTACTTTAAGGCAAAAATGATGTGATGACGCGGATTGACGAGCCTTGAAGGCATTCAAGAACAAAAATGAGTAACATTTTAAGAGCCTGCATGTCAATGATGCGGAAGTTTGAAACTGACGCGGACGTAAACCCAAAACAAATTAGTTTTTTTCTTGGCCTTACCAAAACTAAGAAACCCTCTGACACTCAGAGGACCTTAAAGGGACAGTCCTATTGGGGTATTTTTGGTGGGAGAAACAATCAGGCATGTTTGGTTTTACCGAATTAACCTTTCAGGCAATTGTATAAACTAGATGTAAGATTACAAAAGTGAAATTAGCTTTTGTTAAAAATTGTCATCTCCATAATACAATTTAAAGCTAGTGGTAGAAATACTGTCCAAGTATAAAACAGTAACTCTTTCCAAGGCTCAGAATATCTGGTAAAATAACATTCATGATCAAAAACTGTGTTCCACAGGAGATATCACTTTTTAAAGACCATGATACACAATTGTTATCTTGTGTCTTTTGATCTCAAATATATCAACATTCCTTGATAAGGTCCCCCCCCCCCCTCCCCCCCCCCCCCCCCCAAAAAAGTTTTTGGTAATACATTAGGGCAAAAAGGAAACAAAATACTTATTTTTCTAGGTCTAAAAGAAGAAATATTCTTGGTAAGTCTTGATGAAATATTTGATATCAGAAGACACAAGCGTGAGATTCTATATGTATTTCACGAAGTTCACGAATATTGCTATTGTTCCTTATACCTGTAATGCAATATATTGCGAAACAGAAAAGTGTATTGCAATAGGTATTGCAATTTATTGGTTTTTTAATTTAAGATCTTGCATGCTCTTAATAATTTAATAACAGTGATAAAAACATCAATCATTGCTCTTAAGCTGTCTGCGGCTTTGGAAAGGGAAATTTTTTGATAACTTTCTATTTACCTTTTTAACACAACACAGGTTCCCCTTTTGTTAACAACTATCTATTAAATCATGTTTTATTGGACTGGAAAATATTTATTTTATATTGCCTGATATATTGGAAATTTTTCAGAAATGTGCATTTGTATCATGTTGTTTCTGTATTGCAATAAACCGACAATAATGTGCATCCTTGATGTTCACATATGATGTTTATGACACAGGTTATTTTTTTTTGCATTTAATTTCAATTTTCCGTTTAATTTTGAAATTAAAAATTTTCCTTAAATTCAGAAGTCAAAACTTATCAGAAATGTGTTTTTCACACAGTTACAACCTGTTTTGAAACTCTTTAAGTCAAACTTTTGTATAACTGGCTGCACATTTCTTAGAATACTTTCAATTGTTTGTTGCAGGTGACAGGCCAGAATATCAACAAGTCGGAACAAATCAAAGAACATCTGAAAATAATTGGGACTTTTCTCAAATACTTTGCAGAAGTTCTGCTACAAGAGCTGTCAGCCTTAAAGTTGGCACATGACTAAAATTTCGGTTCCTATTTTTCTCCCTCGGTATCTTGCCTCAATGATCCATGTACCAGGTCCTATCAACTTCTGGTCCGTGATATTGTTTATCTGTGAAATGGGCTTTGATCAGTTTCACTTTTTTTATACCCCCGACCAACAGTCAAGGGTATATTATAACACCAATGATTCCGTCTGTCTGTCCGTTCGGCCCTAACAAAAATTACGGACCTATTACAGAAAAACTTTTCATCCGATTGTTTTCAAATTTTGCACATGTCTCCTACCTTGGAGGGGTGCAGTGCCAACTTGATTAACATAATGTGATCTCAAGAGAAAGAAAAGTACATAATAATTATACCCCGGCTACAATATAGTCGAGGGTATCTCACTGCATCAAACATCGTTTCCTGAGTAAAACTATTTGACTCAGAAACTTCAAATTTGGTATGGATGTTACCTATGTGGTGCAGCAGTGCCTTTTGGGGGTTTCAATTCATTTTGGAAATTTTGGCCCTTAAACAACCAAATTATTGACTGTGTTCAGTCTCAGAAGCATAACTTAAAACTCTTTAGCTAAGAAACTTCAATATACCAAATGTGAGATTGCCATTTCCCACTTATTTGCCTTTAAGGGATAAGCTCTAGGTGGCCATAACATTTTCAAAGTTTAACCAAAAAAAAATGTCCTGACTTCTTCAAATTATTAAGGCTATGACTTCTAGACTTCAGTTATTATTTTGTTAAACCTCACCCGTAATCCATTGACAGTTATCATTCATTCACATGACTGAATGTATGTTTTTAATTTCATCATTGTTGTATGATGGCGGTAAAATTACAGAGGGGGTATGTGAGCTGTGCTCACCTTTGTCTTGATCATGAAAAGACTGGAGAGCTACAGAGCCAGTGTCTTCAGTTTGTCCATTAGTATGTAACATTAAAATACTTAATTTTGTGAATATAATCAATATAATAATATATATATGTATATTGATATAGATATATCAGGGGTCAATTATGCTATGATTGACTGTCTCAAGACTAGATATATTCCTTTTATCATTAATTAAAATTGGCACCAAAGTTTAGAAGAAGATTATTTTTTGTTGTATTGTCAGTTTATACAGGGTCAAACTTTACTTCATTTGTAAAAAATGCGCAAAGTATTAGAATATTCTCAATTTGTTTGTAAATGTTGTAATCATTGTTCTATTTTGCTGATTCAAATTCAGAAATATTCCGTCCAAAATGTTTTCTGTCCATAAATATTTTTGGATGTTTTTTGTTTACAAATGTCAGGATCATAATGCCAAAATATCTTTTATTTATTTGATATTTGTCCATAAAGAGGTTTACTATAATATATATAAACTGTATATATAAAGTATTTGTTTTACTTGAAAGTTTACATAATCACAAATATATTTACAGTTTACTTTGGAATATATAATTGTCTGATTAAGATCTTATGTAGTGTGCCAAAGCTCCCTACTAAAATATGTTTAGTTTCATAATTATAGTTTTTGAATGCCACTTCTGAGATTTGTCAGGTGACACGCCCCTATTGACAAGGATTGTGACGTCATTACCAGAATCAGTCCCACGCGATATACAGTTTTATTGTAACAACATCACAAAAAATAACAAATAATTAACTTTTTTCGGGAAATGTTGAACACTCATTGAGATAAGTAATTTGACGAAATAACAATATTTAGCATTTTGTGTAATAAAGATAACCATATCAATGGTAATTAAACAATTATGTAAGGCGGTATTATAGTTGAAACAATGAAGTCTCTATGTTAGTCTGGATAACATGTCACAGCCGTTGATGATGCCGACTTGATAAAAGATTTATTAAAGTTGTTTATTGGACACATTTACAAAAAGCAAGCCCAGTTTTTATTTTGTTGAAATAAGTTTGAAGGAAAATCGAAAAGTAACATAGTCAAGTTGAGCGGCGTTGAATGTCTTACCAATGATATTATGAAATTTTTGTTATTACTTTGTATGAATTAAAGTTTGATATTGAGTTCAATTCATCAACCACAATGAGCTTCCACTTATATTATTTTTATGTTTATATTTCCCCAAATATACTAAACCGCAAAAAAACCGTCAGGTTGGTATTTATTTCAGTGACCTGAATTTCACAATGTCGTAAAAACAATACTAGATATGTGATACTCTTACAACTATGGTCAATAATGCTATAAAAGTAATGTGAATCGTTTGAATTGACAAGACACTTGAGTTAACATTTATAAAGATGTCTTCAACTCTGGACAATGTACAGTCTGATTGTTCAAACTCCCATTATCAGTTGATGAAGGGGTCGAGATTAATATTGCAAAAAAACGCAACTTTGCCAAACTACCCTAGTCAGACTGGGGGCAGGATAGTGCAGTGGTTAGCGCGTTCGGTTTTGGATCAAGAGGTCCGTGTTTGAATCCTGCCAGGGGCTCGGCAACTTTGTCTGCAGTAGCTCTAGAACAGTTCTAGACTCAGTAAGGTTTGGGTGCAATGCAACACTGAATTTCAGCGCAGTACCACCCATGGTTGCTAGTTCCAGCCGATGCTGGCAGGTTTCACCGCAATGCATAGCCACAATAGGGTTGCGGGCTTTCTCCCTGCAATAATACTAGCAGTCGCGTATAAGTGAAATACTCTTGAAAGCTGCGTTAAACCCAGATCACTTTATCTCACCTAATCATACCAAATTTGACGGCCTTGTTTATGAATATTGCAATCTTACTTACCTCATTCCCAAAGAATATGATTTTATTTACATCAATCATGAGGGTGTTTTGCAGTTTAGTATATATTTAAGGCATACTTATTTTAAGAGAAATCAAAGCATATTTGTTGCTCTTGTTTGATGATCACGATTCAAAAATATTTTAAGACCACTATGTTGGTTTTATTATTTCATATTTTATATGTAATGTCTTCAGAAAATATTATCTTGATATTTTAATAGTATACAAGAAAAAAGTTAATTTTCAATTTTGACAATGCTAAATTTGATCAATGACCTCCCGATAATATATTACTCATAAATGTACAAATGTTATTTATTAATCTTACCGTATGTATAGTGTAGCATGATTATCCAAACTCAAATTCAATGCATAATGAGTATTCAACACTTTGCACTACAAAAGTAGAAGTTGATTTCATGTGTGCTTTATGCGTAATGCAGAAAGTGATGCCCACATTTGGTCTACTTATACGTGTACTGAGCATTTTGGACACTTGTGAGCCTTCAGGAGAACACGCACTACATATTACGTGCACAAGTTAATCTTATTTATCAATTTTGGCAATGCTAAATTTTCTAAATTACGTAATTATAAAATATTACTAAAAAGATACAAATGTCAATCATTTTGTCGATTATGAAATAAGGATTTGATGAAAAGGTCATGCAATTAATGTGACAGGGTTTAACTTTGAGACTTTGTCTCTTTTCTGTGATAATTTTGACACACCCAACTCTTCCATACTTGTGTTACATTAAATTAAAGGGGCAGTAGCACATTTTTTAAAAATTGTATATTTCAATTTTTCACCGATGATTGTATGTTAATGCTGAATGTATTAGTTTGATGGTGTAAAAAATCTCATTACACAAACCAATCATCCATAGTCAGAGAACAAATCATAAAGATTCACATAAAGTCCATTGACGGCCATTCTTGTGTGAACACCTTTAATTCATTTTGTGTAAGAAAAAAGTATCACATCTCTCATCTTTACATTATATATAGATATGATTTATGAATGCTTCATTTAGTTCAAATACATTTTCTTTCAATTGGAGCCAATTATTTTCATTATTCCTGACATCACCTTAAAGTATCCCTAAAAACGTGCCACTGCCCCTTTAAAGTGTAAAATTTTTATTCACATTCATTTATCATTGTCCTAAACAGGATGTGTACAATATTACAAGACCCAAATTTAAGGTTCTTTTATGCCTTTTTCAAGGCTTTTCACATATGCCAAACTTTATGAATAGTATCATTTGAACAAAATGTATTGACTTTAGCAGAAAAGTATCATTTTGGAGCCTATCGACATTGTTTAGTAACATAAAGAAGGCTTGAAGTCGTGATTATAATGTAAAACCTGACAATGATGAGCGTTATATTATCTATGTTGGCTTCAAAGCAAAACGATTTTTGTTGAAAAACCTGTAGTTTTTTGTTTTGAAATATTTTATCTAAAGTAATTGTTTTGTGTACATTCCCTTCTGTAATAGTAGAATTATCTTTCTTGTTTTCCTTGTGTCAAAAGAACATTTCTAAAATATTAATGTATGTTTTTGTTGGAAATATATATTTTTAGTTGTTTATTTGACAAAATACAATTTATGATGTTGTGAAAAGGAAAATGGATTGTTTATGTTAAATTCTTTTATTTATAAATCTATCTGAATAAAAAAAAAATTGGAAAACATAGAGCATTTTTTTTATTGTTTCAGAATAAGGATTCTACGAAGCTCCAGAAGGGACATGGTGAAAAAATATTTTTATTACGTACGTACGTATTACTATCACGTAAGTACGTGTTATTATTACGTACGTACGTAGTAATTTAATTCGTACGTACGTGTTATTATTGCGTACGTACGTAATAAATTATTACGTACGTACGTAATATTTCATTGTGATTATTTTAGCCTTTGCGAGGAATATTGATAAAGCATATCGAACTATTGAGGTGTCTGGGTTTCTATCCAACATAAATTTATGCCATAAAAAATAAACTCAAATAAAAGTTTATGTTTGTAATAATTTTATATAAAAATAAATACCGTACAATAAATTGATGATATAGGGTCGTCACTTGTGAACTGTTTCCGCGAGCAAATGGCCCTGGTCCATTAATTGTTTAGCTTTTTTAGCCTTGTGTCGTTACTATGGATACAAAACTCTCAGAGCCAAAATTTGGGCAGAGTAAGCATAATTTCCGACATTTATGCATGTCCTACATTGGTACATATTCAATATAACATAGTTTATCCGTATATATGTACAATTTGAATTCATAATGTAGGACGATAACATGTAAGAGTAGAAAGAGTATTTAACATTCACGGTTCCACAAGACGATTACAGCAAGCACATATTTCCTATTTCTTTGAGCTAAATACAGTTAGTATAAGATAAACGATTTCTGGTCTATTTTACTGGTCCAATAATTTACTCACCGTCAATATTTATTCAAAGTTGACGATTATGTAGATTGTTATTTTCTTTGCTGGTTATCGTGCTGTCAGTATTTGATAAAAATTCAAAATAGATTTTTCAACATTTGAAAATTAATAAAAAGACAAAATAATATCTTTTTATATCAGATATATCTTAAAAGGTATTGTTTTCACTAGATACGAATTAAAAGGTAAGATTGAAACTAAAGAACTCTTAAGGAAGAGGATTATATTGATGACAACTTCTTAATTCATGTTAGGCGACGTTTCGACATAGCTCCTTGTGTCGTTGTCAAGCAAAACACAAGCTCGACAACGACACAAGGAGCTGTGTCGAAACGTCGCCTAACATGAATAAAGAAGTTGTCATCCATATAATCCTCTTACTTATTGTATTTCAAACTTCTAAAATGCCTCTCAAAGAAGTTAAAGAACTTCTGTTTGTCTTTTTTAGGATGAAAAATGTGCTACTCGTTTAAAAACCCAAATGCTTACCTTTGCAAATTCAAGGACAGCTGTCGCTGTATCCCATACAGTGGCGTATGTGTCTTTTTAGATTGGGTGTGTAATCCAAAACTACAGTAATGCCTTATTCGGATCGCATTTCTTCCTCCTCCCTCCCCCTCTCACTGAGAGCTCAGAAAACCTTTTTTGTCTTGTCTTTCCTCTTGATCCTCCCTCGCTAATAGAATGGTGACATATTCTATATCGACAATAAATACGTACTGGATAGCGCAGTGGTTAGCACGTTCGGCTTCGGATCAGGAGGTCCGTGGTTCGACTCCCGCTAGGGGCTTTGTCTGCAGTAGAGAACTGTTCTACACGCTGTCAGGTTTGAGTGCAATGCTACACTGAATTTAAGTGCAGTACCACCCATGGTTACTAGTTCCAGCTAATGCTCGCAGGTTTCACCGCAATGCATAGCCACAATAGGCATACTCCCTGCAAAAATACTAGCAGCCGCAATATAGGTAAAATACTCTTGAAAGCGGCAATAAACCCCACATCACCTCACCTCACCTCTTCTTTATTTGACATGACCTGTATTATCTGTTTGCGCTGTGGAAAAAATCATTTGCTTATTCAAAGATTATTGAACATTTTGGACACCTGAAGAGTATGGAATTCTAAGAATAATGTAAAAGATTCCATATCCAATACTGAAATATTCCCGTGCATAAACGTTTTATGTGTTTTAGTGTTTATAAAATTGCTCATTCGTTCCGTTTTCTTATGTGATGCAATTTGCCCTATCTACTCCTATAAGAGACTTCATTAGCTTATTGTCTTATGATTACGATTAAAAAAGACTGTCACTTAAAACATTCCGGGTATAAACCGATGTTTACGAATATGAGCACGATCGAGCTTCTATTTTCTGTCAAAGGTCTCTTATCAAAACCCCCCATTTTCCGCATAGAAGGCTAGGCTTGCTTTCGGAAACCCGATGGGGGGTACATGTAATTCATTCACTTGTTTTTTGTGAATATAGTAAATTCAGTTTCATATATACGATACGTTTGATTTTATTGAATCATCATTTCACCACAATCAATATCTTTCGTGTTTTTGTCGCCAAACGTGACTCAACGGCAGTAAATAAATAATATAGCAAGTAATGTTATGAAATCAAGATTTGCAAGAGGCAATATTACACCATTTTCAATCATTATTTTTTTAATCAGATAAAGATAAAGTTATTAAAATAATGTATATGATATTTTATTTTATTTGTGTGTAAATATTAACACTTTTGATTGTACGAGCGGCCTTAGAATAAGCCCCTTTGAGCTTGTTTGCCAATCCTTTTATGTATTTTTTCATGAATAAATATGTTTAAATCATATGATAGTCACATGGAACAACCCATTTCTTATGAATCATGTCAGGCGTTCATTCATCATCATCGCATAAATGTGCATTGTATTGTAAAGGCATTACAATGTTACAGTTACTTTTAGTAGGTGATGTAGATAGATTTAGTCGTATCCAATTAATTTATTTACCAATATTGAACTAGAGTTTTGGTGATGGACAATAACGATATTAAGCAAATGGCAAACATTTGTCAACATTTCTTGCTATACAAAATATAACATTTTCTCTATCGGATACTGATACATTCAGTTAGCATAGATTTTAAACTCTGTTACCATTTGAAAAGAACGGAACAAAATTAAAAAATAATGTGTCTCTTAACTTGCAACGTCTTTATTAAGACGATTCTGTTATAAGTATGTACTTAGGCTAAATGTATTCACATTTAGTTATTACGTACGTACGTAATAATTTATCACGTACGTACGCAATAATAACACGTACGTTCGTAATAATTTATCACGTACGTACGCAATAACAACACGTACGTACGTGATAGTAATACGTACGTACGTGATAAAAATATTTTTTTGTCATGTCCCTTCTGGAGCTTCGTAGGATTCAACACCAAACATTATATAGACAACGTTTCTAAAAACACTACAAGTTACTGGATATTCCTTTGATAACATTATAATTGACTTCGATTAAGTACATAATCTGATCGGTTTATAGAAAAACGTTTTGCATCATCAAGAAATGGGTTCACAATGCAATGAGATATATATGGAGTGCGACCTAATGAAAAATTATTTTCGACGATAAATAGAATTTTATCCTCGTGTCTTCCGACATCAAAATTAGCAACATGAGTTGATGAAAGTAATACTTTTTAGCTCATCTGGCCTGTAAGGCCCGATGGGCTTATGGCATGGCATGGTGTCCGGCGTCCGTCCGTCCATCCATCCGTCCGTCCGTAAACTTTGTGGAATTTCGACTTCTTCTCCAGAACCATGAGGTCTCGAAAGTTGAAACTTTGTGTACAGACACCTTGGCTAGTGAGGATTATGAATTGTAGCTTTGATGGCCCTGTGACCTCTAATAAGGGCCACAGGGGCCACGCCCTAACAACCTATTTTCATCTTATTCTCCAGGACAATGAGGCCTCGAAAGCTGAAACTTTGTGTACAGACTCCTTGGCTAGTGAGGATTATAAATTGTAGCTTTGGTGGCCCTGTGACCCCTAATAAGGGCCACAAGGGCCACGCCCTAAAAACATATTTTCATCTTCTTCTCCAGAACCATAAATCCTAGAAAGCTGAAACTTTGTGTACAGACTCCTTGGCTAGTGAAGATTATAAATTGTAGCTTTGGTGGCCCTGTGACCCCTAATAAGGGCCACAGGGGCCACGCCCTTAAAACATATTTTCATCTTCTTCTCCAGAACCATAAATCCTAGAAAGCTGAAACTTTGTGTACAGACTCCTTGGCTAGTGAAGATTATAAATTGTAGCTTTGGTGGCCCTGTGACCCCTAATAAGGGCCACAGGGGCCACGCCTTAACAACCTATTTTCATCTTATTCTCCAGAACCATGAGGCCTAGAAAGCTGAAACTTTGTGTACAGACTCCTTGGCTAGTGAGGATTAAAAATTGTAGCTTTGATGGCCCTGTGACCCCTAATAAGGGCCACAGGGGCCACACCCTAAAAACCTATTTTCATCTTCTTCTCCAGAACCATGAGGCTTAGAAAGCTGAAACTGTGTGTACAGACTGATTGGCTAGTGAGGATTATATATTGTAACTTTGGTGGCCCTGTGACCCCTAATAAGGGCCACAGGGGCCACACCCTAAAAACCTATTTTCATCTTCTTCTCCAGAAC